>JAQIVE010003867.1:0-15686 GCA_034698285.1 Sminthurinus bimaculatus | reverse complement strand
GACATAATATCCGCGGTTTTTAAAGGAGCAAAGACATTTTCCGTGAACAAACCAACCGTACGTTGGCGCACTTATAAAGGATATCTACGCAAAATAAAATTATCCCAAACGTTGAAAAAGATTTTTTGAAGGATGTATTTTACAATTGAATATTGATAAAGTAATACTTGGAAGTCCTACGAAAATTTTACATACCTATTAACTCTTTGTTTTATTTTGCTATTCATGCTCGTTGAATAGTCATTTCATTCGAGAAGAGCAAGAAAGCAAAATTTTAAATCCCTGCTCTTTTTGAAACACTGATAAAATCACGTGATGTTTTTGCTTACACGATGGAATCTTTATAATAAAAGCCTAAATTTAGTTTTTAACGGTGAAGATTTGAGAAACTTTTATTACGCAAAAGCGTTGCTTTTTAACTTTGACTCAAAAAGAACTGCTCAATTTAAAAAACTACAAACAACAAAAAAGGAATGTATGAGCGTTCAACAGATCACATATCCGTTGTACATAATTTCAAAAAAAAACAAATCAAAGTAAAAAACTTTGAGCCGCTCATTATTCACTATATATATAAAAACATGAGTTCTACAAGGGTACAGTAACATTTGAAAAGATTCAAGATATAAATTATTTGCAGAACTGCAAGCAGTATAATAAATATAAACAGAATTTTACACAAATTTTCTTATGAATAAGCAAAACATCCAGCCGTATCAAATTTAGTGAATTAAATATATATCTACGTATCAGTAACTTTAACATGGAGAAAAAAACAGAAATATTCATGAAAAATAGACAAATGTGAATGTTTATAATTTTTGTTCGCATACAGTCAAAGTATTTTTTAGTTATCATCATTTCATCCCGCGGCCACCGTACTTCTGTTACATTGAAAAATAGCATTAGATAACTTGTTGTACTCTTTAGACATGTGTGAAATCATCCCACTTTATCTAAAAATACAGAAAAGGCCCGATTTTGATTGTAAATAAAATTAGAAATATCTTACCTGCTCTTGTATAGGATGAATTGTCAATTATTTTCGTTCCTACAGAGGTACAACACATCATTTTGTCATTTCATGTATCCTTTTTAAGTTTTCTAAGGTCACCAGGGGCAAATCGGGTCTATGACTTAATTCAACTGCAAATAATTGTGGCTACTAGACAAAAAAGAGCTTAACGATGGATGGCACATTTCGTTACTCTAATAATCCGTGGATATAGGAGCAAAAACAAATTGGTCTAAGTTAACTACGACAAAGGTTGTACGGCATCAAATTTGGCGTCAAATTTAAAGTCGACCCGACTTACCCCAGGTGACCCTACACTCAATTTGACTGCTTTTGAAATTTGGTCCTAATTATAAAGGACAAACGGAATGCAGCTGCTTACTTTTAACGACATATAGTGCTGAATATAGGCCCAGACGTTTTCGCCAGTTGGCGTTAGTCCATGGCACTTAATTTCGAAGACGGACCAGTCCAAAAACGCAAAAACGTTATACGCTTCCTCCGGATACTTTACGTTCAGAGCTGCGAACGACTTGAAACAAACGCTGATAGCCTTTAGAAAAGATTCGGTTTTCAGAAGATTTTGTTCAATAAGGACAAAGTATTCTCTGAACTCTAGGCTCGAAGTGTTTCCAATTACAACAACCAGGGGACCTTTGTAGTTCTTATTGAGCTGGACAAACTCCTCTACTGATTTGATGTCCTAGAAGAAAAAAAACATGGTATCCACCGAAGTACGCTACTTCTGAATTTCGTATACAGTAGAGAGCAAAAGTTTAAATACCCCAACGTACTTTGAGCTCCGCTAATTTTTTTGAAGGCGTCCTAGGGATTTTTCGCGCCTGCCCAAACGAGAAAGTTGTTGTAAATACGATTTCCTTTTATAAAAGTCTTCACACATTTTTTTAGGTCAAACAGGCCAGGAGCTATGACCCAAAACGTCAGACAAGGTGAAAATCGACTGAGTAAAAGTTTAAATACCCTCGCAGTTTTTTTTAGATTTTATTATGAAGACACAAAATTAATATCAATTTCTTTTTTTTCCAAAATGGTTCATACGATTCTACGTTTGGAATGCTAAAGCACATTTCTGATGATGAAACGGGTGATGGCAACGACAGGGTCAAGCAACACAAAGGCAAAACGATATAGAATTCGACATCTTTTCCTCCTCCACCACCCGTTTCATTATCCGACCGTCAGGAAAAGGGTTAAATCTTAAGTATATTAAAGTTTTGTTTTATGTTTTCTGGCCAGCTTTTCTTCCTTATTCAGGATCTGTAAAATTTATTACAGATTTCAAAGTGTAAGTACATATTATGCTCAGTGGTTTTCTGCAACAACCTCTTGATTTCCCAATCACTTACATAGTTAAGGACAAGGTTACTTTCAAAAATCACTGTGAAGTTAATACTCGGAGCACAGAAATGTGCTTTATCATTTTAAACGTAGAATTGTATGGACAATTCCGAAAAAAATAATATTTACTATAAATTTTGTGTTTTCATAATAAAATCTATGAAAAACTGCGAGGGGTATTTAAACTTTTGCTCTGTCGATTTCCACCTTGTCTGACGTTTTGGGTCATAGCTCCGGAACCGTTTGACCCACGACGACTTGTGAAGACTTTTATAGAAGGAAATCGTATTTTCAACAACTTTCTCGCTTTGGGTAGGCACAAAAAATCCCTAGAACACCTTCAAAAAAATTAGCGGAGCTCAAAGTACGTTTGGGTATTTAAACTTTTCCTCTCTACTGTAGCTGACACAAAATCTCAAAAAAGGGAATTTAATAAAAATCTGAGAGTACTATAAGCGATTAAAAAAACTTACACATTTCGAGTGCGGGCATGTTCCTTGTATTGAATAAAACTTGATGACACTGATAAAAATACGAAAAATAAACTTAATTTGACTATAATTTGCAATTATTTTACCGAAATAAATGGAACGAAGTGTGAAATGATAAACTGAAAAGACGAAAATCATCAATTAGCGCTCTGACAAATTTGAAATGCAAATCATTGAGCTGATGACGCGACAAGTCCTTTTGTGTGTCTTTTTGTTGTGTAAAAAGTGAATGAAAAGAGGAAAGGACGTTGTTATTTGTACTTTAATTATTAGCTCCAAAACGGTGACTCCGATTGCAAAACTTGCAAAGACAAACATATGCAGCAGAATATGAGCAACAATTTCCTCTGGTTGACTTTTTCGATCCGAGTGACCGTTTTCAAAAAACCATACTTGCTAAACCTTTGTTGCACAATAACTTTTTTATTTTCATTTTAATTGAAAAATAGTATATGAGTAAAAGATGCGCATGGTACTAATGAAGATTGTTCTCTTTGGAACTTTTTTGGTACGAGTGATCGTAGAGGCGCTATTATGACTTTTGTAAATGCTACTTGTAACGCAAAAAGTAAAAGCCTTATTTTCCAACGTTTTGACGTTAAAGTTTTTAATTTTCGGGGAAATAGTTTCGCTAGTTACGGGTCTGATGCAAAATGCAGCAAAAAGTAAAAAGTGAGTTTCTGATTATTGTTTACCATGGTGATTTGTGTTTTATTTTTTATTAAAAATTTAATGACTTTTCAATTTTCAATTTCAATTTTCAATCTAGTCCTCGATCATGACGGTGATGTTGTCGAGGTGGAAGAGTCGACTACCAGCGAGTCGCTTTTCGGTCCGCCATATTTTGATGGTGGGCAGGGACTTGAGCATAATTCGTCGGTCTGTACGGAAGGGATTTTCCGGATCCTTCCAACTCTTCTGAGAGCCACAGCGCACCCACAGCAGGTAGCCTGAGGGCTCCAAATAGCGACAGAGGAATGAGACGGCCGCCTCAATCAGGTTGCAGTCCTCAGACCAAGTTTTCTTATTCCTCCGAACCAGGTCAGCCGTGAAGACGCAGATGATCTGCTCATTCTGCCCGTTCTGTTCGTCAATCTCGCGGATCTTGTCGTGGAAGGTGGTGTATCCCTCCACCACGTACTCCTTCAGGCCCGGCTTGCTCACCACCTGCGGATCTACAATGTCCAACGGCGGCTCCATCAGCCCCCGCCCTAAACAGTACGCGTCTAGTCTTCTCGGCCTCCTAAAATTTACATCCAAATTATCAAAATTAATTAATTCCAATTTAATTCCTTGGTTCAAGTTGTTTTTAAAAATGTCCAATTGCATGTACCTAATTATACTTTGGAAAAAAAAATCTGACCTCGCCTTGGCCTCCAAAAGGTCACCAAAAGTTTTGATTTGCATGCCATTGTAGATTTCCCTGGAGGCCTCGTGTGTGAGATGGTCTCCTGCATGGACGTGACTGAAGGTGACACCCCTAGAAGCTCGACGGAGCTCCATCAAGAGTCTCTCTTGAGCTGACAGGGGTAGACCAACTAGGTTGTAGTTGTGAGCCTCGTCTAAAATACGATCTTGACCTTGACCCGGAGGGTAGGGGCCAAATGGCCTGGAAGTGGGCCAGTCTTCCCCACCCCACTCGTCGCCGTACGCGTAGTCCTTGGTAAAAAAAGAATCCTCCCCCAGCATCTCATCATCATCCCCAGCATATCTGTATTTGTTGTTGGGCTGCTGCTGCTGCTGCTCATCCTCGTCTTCCTCCTCCGGCTCCTCATCTTCTGCAGTCTCGTCATCGTCTGCCGTGTCATCGACAGTGTCCTGGCAGTCGGGGTCATGCTCCCTAAGCTTGTCTTTACTGTCCCTTAGCTTGACATGCTTCTCATTGTCCTTGTAGGTGTTGTTGAGGATGGAGGTCAAGTCGCTGGATGCGTTGAAACCGGAGGACTTGTATGACTTGGAATGCCATCGCTTGGACTTGCCCTTACTCCCTACCTCCGTCTTAACATCCTTCTCCTCGTCATCGTCGTCGTCGTCTTCTTCTTCTTTTTCCTCCCCCTTGTGGTGCCCTTTTTTCTTGCCCCCTTGTTTGTGCCTTAAAGTGGATGAGACTGAGGTTGAGTCTTCATCTACGGACGTGGCAGCAGTTCTTGTTGCTGGGGTGCCAGCTGCTGTTGTGGGCGGGGGTGCCGGTGGATGTAACCCACTTAGACTCTGTTTTTTACTCCCAGTTTTGCTGGAAATGAATGATTGTTTCCGCTTGACCACCAGCTCCTTGTCCTTGGCTGCTCCACCTTGATTCTGAATCTGGCGGGAGCTTCTAGCGGACCTCTTTTGTCCATCAGCTGGGGCTGAAATGGAATTTGTTTGTGATTTCCCCCTGGCCTCATTGATTGACAAGAGGTCAAGAGTATGTTTGGACACGCCGGATTCGGGTCGGGTTTTGGATGCTTTTGCATGGCCAGTTGTGTCATCTCGAGCTTGGCCTTTTTGCCCTGAAGTTTCGGTTGCCTGGAGTTTGTGTGTAATGCTGTTGCCTCTCTCCTTGTCTCTGTCTTTGTGTGGACGGGTGGTCGCCTGCGGCTTTCCCTTGCCCGCCACCGACAAGAGGTTGTCCGCATCTTTGTCCTTTTCAAAGTTTTCTTTCACCATCACCAATTTTTAGTCGGCCAGGGATTCTTTGATTTTGGAAACTTTTGAACTGTACCAGCAATCCGCAGTTTGGTGGACGATTTCCGATATTATATAGGTAGGAGTACATGTTAGGCGTCAGTATTATTGTTTATGTTCCGGTTTTCGGCTCTACCATGTCAGATGTCAGATCATCAGTGGAATCCTATAGCATGTAACCTAGCCAGTTTCCTCAAAACATTTTGAATTTCTCCATCACGAGACGGCCAAAAAACCGATAAAAGGATGGTGACTGGTGACCCAGATTTGATTTGAAAAGTACCTAGATTTGACAAATTCTTGCTGACATCGAAGGAAGAGGAGGTGACCCTTCAAAACAATCGCTGGTGGTAAAATGGATGACAAATGACAAAGTATAGTTCCAGTGAATCGATAAATCGTACAGACTACCTCGAGGCAAACACAAGGCCAACCGAACGTAGTGTAACATCTTCTACAAAATTCTCTTCCACTTTTTTGGCTGAACTTTGACCTGTCCTCATTGATTTTGATGAGCTTGAAGACGGCAGGATTATGATGGCCCAAAAATTCCAGCCATTTCCCCCTCAAAACTCATTGTATAATTTTATTAATTTATTTCAATATACCCAATCGGATGGACACATTAAAGTCCCTTTTACGCCTCTCACTCAACTTTCAACTTTCACTTGATTATAAGAATATTTATTTTTAAGGGCTTCACTTTCCGCCGATTTCCCCTTTAATAATTATTTCAAAAGTTCTAAAACCAATGCTAAAATGAGTATAATGATGAGCCAAGAGTCTTCAGTTTTTCACAAAAAAAAACTAACAAGATCAAAAAATTGGAGAGCATACATATAAAAATATTTTTTGCAAGAGATCCATGCGGAAGGAGCGCACATAGATTTGAAATTTTTAGTTTTAGACCATTTTTTTCGGAAAAATGTAAAGTGGAATCACAATTATCGACTTTATATGAATTAGTCATCATTTTATTCACTTTTAGTCTTTTAGTCCGACACATAAATATTATAAAACGTCTCTATTCCTTTGCAACTTAGCTTTGGATAATTGACAGTTGGTCACATTACACGAGAAAAACTCTTTGTGAAGAATCTAAAACAATACGTACTACTAGTATTAGAAATACGTACATAGCAGTCTTGTGATTAAAAGTTTTAAGAGAGAAAAAGACCCAAGATCAAGATATCTGATGTTTTTAGTGTGTTAAATTAAAATTAAAAATAATAGCCAGAAAATAAAATACATAGTACTTGTTACTTGTAGTTAAAAATGTCAGCAAAGTTTCCACCCGTTCCCCCCAATTTAAAGCAGTTGAACCATTATCTCAAAGTAGCTATTGAACATGAGACTCGGGATCCCATTATTTCCTATTGGGGTAAGCACAAATAATAGTACATCATGATATTAAAAACAATATATTATGCACTATACATATAGTATTTTGTAATATCATGATGATGCAATAATTATTAATAATAATAATAATTTATACTTAACTTAAAATTGATTTATCATCAATTTTGAACAACTAAGAAAAATCAATGTTTTATTTCCTTGTCTTCCTATCATTTTAGCACGATTTTACGCAGTTCAGTTAGGGTTGACAATAGACAAGTCGAGTCCAGAAGCCAAGACGTTTTTGTTTTCTCTCCTCGAGTGGTTAGAAAAGCGAAAAAAGGAATTAAATGAAGATTCGATTAATAACGAGTCAGTAGCCGAGGCACACATTGAAAATTATGCTGTGAAAATCTTTACTTGGGCTGATGGTCAAGAACGGAACTCTGTCCACAACAAGTAAGTTGGTTTATTTTTTACTGTTAACTGTCTTTAGTCTCTATATTATGTGTATTATACGTTACACAACCTAAGCGTTTAACATTGTTGTTGTTATTTGTAATATTTGGTGTCAAAATAAATGATTATATATTGACTATCTTTTTTTTTCTGTAGAAATGTAGTAAAAGCATTTTATACAGCTGGTATATTGTTTGATATCCTGTCAAACTTTACAAAAGAGCTGTCTGAAGATATAGAGAAGATGAAAAAATATGCAAAATGGAGAGCTGGTAATATTTGACACAACCGCTGATAAAATTTGATTATTCAATACTATGTAAATAAAATATAAACGATAGATATAATATTACAAACGATCAAAAGAGAGTCTAGTATCTCGTACATATCTAAAATCCAAGTTTTTGTAATATTATTTTCTTATTTTTGTTCTTGTGACGTAGCCTATATTCATAATTGTCTCAAGAATGGAGAAACTCCCCTAGTTCCAGCTGATTACGATGACGATGAAGGAGCCCAGGATATTTTGGGTTAGTAAATTTCAATAATTGAACGTTCGAGATGACGACCAGCTTTGAGCTCTCATTTAGTTAACATTAAGTTGTAACAAAATTGGAGATACGGGGTTCTTCATCTTGGACTTTCAATTAATATGATTATAAAAGTTTGGTAATTACTTTTGTTGTGTTTTCTCGTAGTATTTACATACTACATACTATGTACCTATAGATATTGATAATGATTATTACTGATTACTGATTACTATTATTAATTATTACATAGAATTCTAGTATACATAATGCTTCTGTATTGCTTTTAGGACCTGAGCAAGGGCCTGCATCTGCAAGTGGACACACAGGCTGGAACTTTCCATCACAACCTCCGTACCAGTCCCAAGAGCCAGACCCAGTGTCATCATCATCTGGAGGTGTTTTTCCTCCATCTGCATCTTCGTCTCAACAACCATCGTCATTTCCACCAGCCTCCAACAACTTCGCCCAACCCATGGATACAACTCAATCGGGGGTTGCCTATGGAGAAGGAACAAACCTCTCGCCTGAAAAAATAACCCGTGCACAGAAATATATAAAATGGGCCGGCTCATCATTAAATTTTGATGATTGCCCAACTGCAATAACTAATTTGAAAAAAGCGTTACATCTGTTAACAACTGGAGAGGAACTTGAGTAGGGGACTATATAGTTACTCTTTTCACAACATCTCTTTTTTTATGTGATTATTTCTTTTACTTATAGACATCAAGTTGTAATATTTGTACAGATTATTTTAGTAATATTAGAATATTACTTTATTCTATAATCACATAATCAATAATGTACAATCAACTGCATAAATGAAAACTTTCCCTTGGGAAATATTTCCTTAACTTTCTAAAGAATGTCATGTCACATTCTTTAGAAAGACGAGGGAAATATTTCCCAATGGAAAAGTTCCATTTATGCCCGTTCATTGTGTACCCTGTACATATATTATAATCAATTACCACGATATTTCCTCTTTCCCTCTCTTTGATAACAGATGGATTTTAATTATAACCTTCGCAAAGGATTCTAATGAATTTTCAAAATTATGTATTTACTAATACTTCTCATCATATTGTCGCATGCGTAATTTTACAACTGCAAATAATAATGTCGTATTGTTATTTTCTCTTGTACTATAATATAGGTTTTCGAGAATTTTGGCTGTAATAACAAAAAATGGTATCGTGTAAGGAACGAAAGTTTTATGTGAAATGTGAAACTATATTGTTATTATGAAACGAAGAAAAAATATTATACTATTATAAGGTTTTATGGTCTTGTCCTGTACTAATGATGAGTAAAAGTATATGTTTAAGAAGCATTATGGAACAAAGAAAAATTATAATGTTCATCGAGAATCATCGCGATTATTTACTTTATAATATTTTGATTCAAAGATAATAAAATAATAAATAATATAATATAATTATTATAAATTTCAGAGCCTTCAAAAATGAAAATTCTGTGAATACTTTGTAAGTACCAATAATCAAATTGTATTATTTATTCATTATTTCGTTTTTGTCTTCATTTGATTTTTCTTTTACTCTTCTTAACCCCATCTTCTTAATTGTTGAACAACATATTATTGTTTACTTCTTACCTCACTAGCAAGATAAAGGAAAAGACTTTTTAATTACATGCATGAGACCATAAGTAGAATATTATACATACAATAATATTTTAAGTTTTCATGTTTGAACTATACACATAATAATAATATGTAATACGTCATTTAAACAGTGTACAGTCAGATTGAAGAAGAGTGCGAGAAGTATAATAATAATAGTTTATAATTATATTAGTAAATTGGCAGTCAGTGAATTTTTGTAAAATATTTTGTTGATTGCAAGTTGCAATTTAATTTATGCAAACTGAAATCTTGCTGGCATAAACGACACTTATGAATATGAGTATTAATTACGAATTGCAAGTACGTATAATATATAATATTAATTTAATATTGTGTTATATACTGACGTAGTAGGTATAATATTATAATATATCTACTTATAAATATAGGAAAACATGGTTTTAACAAGGTTGTGCAGATACTTATTATACTATCATATCATATTATTATTGTTTAAGTATCTCAATCGTTTTAACTATATCTCATTTCGCTCAGAGTTATTACACATAATAATATTATTATCTATTATTTAAACACACTATTATTACACAATATCATTATCAATTGTTATGTTATTGCAAAATTTACAAACTTTTTTCAGAGTTTTTGGAGCTGCTTCATCAGTTTGGAGTCGTTTTTCTTAAAATATTACTTTTCTATAATTAAATTATTATGTATGTTATAATACAGAACTTTGAGTTCAATTTCAAGATTTTAACTTTGGTAAGACAAATGGAAATTGGCAGGGTCACTCGTTATGCTTCTTCACTGTTTCACTACCCTCTTGAAATTCAACGCCTGAACTTTGACCCAGTTTTGCCTGCTTTCGTGCCTGCTGATACTCTACCACCAATCTACAGGACAGCATGAATAGAAAAACCTGGAAAAAAACATACCGTGATACATTTTATGTATAGCTATGAAAAAAACTTAATTGCTGATGCCTCATGGATAATGACTAGCAATCTAACAAGTTACAATTAATACAAAATTGCGACTTAATTTCAATACTACTTATTAATAATTTCATAATTAAATATCAAATATGTGCAGCTTACTAAACATGGAGCTGTTCTCTCAAATTTTTCGTCCACCATCAAATGGGAATAAACATTTAAAATGGTCATTAAGAGAAGGATTGCATTCATTGCTCGTTTCACTAATACACTTGGAACTAAGGCTAACCCCACTCCACAAACGATTTCTAGTCCTCCAATGATACGACGGTACCTAGGTGTAAGTAAGCAACAAAGAAGCAGAATTATTTCATTTATTAAAGGTTGACAAGAAAATTTCGCTTCTAATTTTTTAAATGTGTAAATAAATAACTGATTAATCAACATTGACAGACCATTTAGACGGTATTTTGAAACCCAAAGTAGACGCTAAGGGGAAAACTTTCGCATATTTTACAAATTCTCGTCGCTAAAATGAAAATTAATGAAGATTAATGAGATTTGATTGATATATCGGACAAAATGTTGTTCTTTTTAAATTTCCAAAACATCTATTTCTATTTTATATATATAATCTGTAGTCAAATTCAAGAAAAAGAATTAAAATTTCACATTTCACATTTACGTCAATTCATCAGTGCAAAGATTTTACTAAAAAATACATGGTAAATGAATGGAAAAAAACAAGTGGAACTGCACAAATATAAGGGTTAAAAAACAAACAAAGCAGGAATTTCTCACCATATCCTTGTGAAGGTCTTTGTTAACATACGAAGTTACTTTTACAATGCCAAGAAATATAAAGAAAAGTCCAAGTGTCACGGATAACTAATTGAATGACAAGGAGAGACAATATTACACGTTCAGATATTTAGTTTGCATACTTTGTGTACAATAATATTTATTATTGTTTATATTTTTCAGAAAAAGATTGTATGCCTCATCCTTACCGACTTTAGTACTATTTGTGGCATTTTCTTGGATTTTCTACAATAAACGTCAAAAAACAATCAGCTTATTTTTTTACACAGATTATACTACGTGCAAACCAGATCACATAGATCAGAATCAGTACTTTCTTAATTCAGCCGCAATGCATTGCATGAGCCGCAAGGCCGATTACTGATCGCCACAGTAAATGTAAAGTCACCTTATATTTGAAAGGAAGAAAATGTTTAAAGTAAAGAAAAGTAGAGATATTATATAACAACAACAACTATCACAAATCACAAGACGAAAATAGAGGTAGGCACTTAATAAATTAATGTAATGTGGTCAATAAAAATATCAACAAAAGCAACAATTACCCGGAATCTTCTACTTTTTCCTCCTCAAATATAAAAAAATATAATTCTCTGAGCAAGAAGAAGAGAGAGAGAAAAAGCGCCTCTACTTGTTTATTTGTATTTTATCGATCGATCGCCATAGTATTGTATGTGTACTGTGTACTAGTGCTGTACTTGTGTAGTAGGAGAGACGGGACGGGTATGAAAGTTAGTACTGAATCCCGGGTTCTCGCTCTCTCTCGTCTCCTCCTCTTCCCTTCTCTCATCTTCAGTGTGGCTACATGAAACTGCAGGTAAAGTACATAGGCAGACAGACATATTTTTTGCTGCAACCTTCCTTCCTTCCTTCCTTTACTACAGATTAAATATGTACTTCAATGGGGCCTGCTCCTACATGAGATTATACACATATGTGTGTAGTGTGTAGTGTGTACCATACTTATAGATAGAATACTGTATCTGTGTGTGTTCCTCTCTGTCTTACCCGTGCCTTTCTTTCTACTTCTTTTCCATCCTCACCATGCATGAAAATAGATGATCTTATACTAGTAGGTAAATGAAATGCAAGAAATTTGCATGTATACTTATGCATAATATTACGTACTACCGTCAAGAAATACTTTGGCAACTTTACACTTTCCCAGCATCCAAAATACAAACACAAAACACATATACATATTACATACTACATAGGCTGCTGCACTTCTAAAGCCTATGAAACCTATATAGGAATACAAAAATATAAGATAAAGGCATAGGTATTTTACGTACATATCATTTTCTGTACCCTTTTGAAGTTTAAAGATCATGATCAAGTTCAATAGTTCAAGAAGAGACAAAGAGATAGAGAGAGAGACAACAACCGCAATGAACAATTATTATGGAAATAGAAAAAATACACAGTTATAATTAATGTTCAGCATCACAAATTTCAATTTATTGAATATTTTTTCATTATTTCCTTCTTTATCATTGCGTTTTGGCATGTTTTGAATTGTTTGACAGTACATACAAAATATTTTCATTATAACATCATTGATTAATTACCTTTTTCCTTTTTGTTAATTTCTTTTTATGTATATTGAATAAGAAAATTGAAAACTTAATGTTTCATAGCCAACAATAATTATTATTACAAATTACAATCATAACAGTAAGAAGTATTATGTTTCATAATAATATAATGAAATTATTTAAGAGTTAGGACTAGTGACTATTTTCTATTTTCCGGGGCTTAATATTATGTAATAAACGCATTACCTAGTACTATCCTTTTACTGCTTTACTGTATTGAATCTACTATGAGTGAACAAGAAAAGATTCAATGACGATATTATACGTCTCATACCAAAGTCAAATTACACTAAATCAGACGACCTAACATAAGTGAATTGCAAATTGTATACATACAGCATACAATGGTAAACACTATACACTATTGGGACTATTACGGTAGAATGGTTGTATAAGAATTTAAAAAACAGTTTCATATTTCACATATTATCATGTAATGTAAGTAATATTATAGGAATTATACATCAACTATTATAAATACTTTGTATAGTAAATAGTAATAAGTAATAATATATAAATATATAATATAAAGATTTTTGACACTAATATTTATTACTCCTATTTCAATGACATGTATGCACATATAATATAAATATAAAGTAGTAGCTTTTTGTTGCATTTTCAATTTTGTTGCTTATTTAATCTTTAATAAGATAACAGCCTCGTCAAAATCTATAAGTATATGATAGTACTGATTACTGTGGGTACTGTGTAAACAATAAAAAATACTATTTCTTAAACATAACGCATCTATGTATCTGAACATCAATTAACAAAAATTAAACAGAGATAGTACCATACAAAAATGAGTATTCTGAAAATGGGAAATAGTAACAATAAATTCAAACGAATAGAAATAATATTGCAACCAACGAAAAAAGGGGGAACCACCTCAACCTGAACATTTTTACACTCGTTTTAACTTTGTCTGTCGCCGATTCGTTTCCTCAAATAAAATGTCTTAAATATTGCAAAAAATTCCCCTGGCCCTGTAGTGCTAATGCTTTTCCACTATAAGTACAAAATAAAATATCATTAAATAACATATTTATGTAGTTGGTTTTAGGTGTTTACATACTATTATTATGCTTAACTAATAGTAGAAACGCGATCCCAATAGATTTTTTTTCTATTGAAGTGACAGATTTGTGTTCGTATTGTTAAATGTTACTAGAAATAGTGTAAATGCGACTAATGAGAACAGTATGTATTTACATATACAATCACAGAGGTTCATACATAAACACAAACAAAATGTGTACCTATAATATATACGCAAACGTGAAAATAAATAGATACATGGTACAAGTAGATCGTAGCTTCGAGTTTTTACGATAGTTAAATAACATTATGATGCCACAATAATATATTATTCGCCTAACTTTAGACATTAGCTAGTAGTTTTACCTACAACGGCGAATAGTAATGGGCATTGTTGTCTTCCTTCTTACCGCAGCTGTTGTGTTTATCTCATCTCATGAAGTTCTTAATGTTATAACTTCTTCTGCTTCATACATTGATTTGATAACCTTAATGAAAAAATTTGAATGCATTATTTATTTATTTATAATTTTTAATAAATACCATCAGTCATAAGTCATAAATGATAAAAAAAGTCTTTAAAAAATAAAAAATTAAACGAAACACCCTTCTTTTTAGTAAATACTCACCAAGTAATCACGTGCAAGTCTCACAAAAGTAAAGAGGCTTGTGATGACCAGGCAGCTAATTGAGATAACTTGATACCATTCAGTCACACGAATTAGTATGGCCAAGCAAATCATGATAAGAGCAACATGATAACCCAGCAAAATTCTTGAAAAGGTCGACCCACTGAACATGAATTGAAACTTACAATGGACTGGATTTCCCGGTTCTGTATAAACATTGATTTCATATTAACTGTCATTATTTTTCAAATAACAATAAAAGTAAAAAAAAACCGGAGGGTAAACATATTATGTGTAGCATAAGGAATGTAACTAAAATAGAAACTATAATAATATGCATTATAAATAGGTAAGATGAAAATACCTGACGTGATCGGGACATATCCCTCCGCTTTGAAAAGTTCCCTTTGATGTTTGACAATGGATCCAGGTAGAATGATAAGATCAGCATGCCAGGTTTGAGACGGGACGTGATTCGGCCGTAGCTTACTCCACTTGCCCAGATGACATGCCACTTTGTGCAGAGAATCACTAAATTCAGGGTTGAATGCTCGAGACAAAAGGAGGCTGAAGGAAAGCAACCATGTCAGTATCAGATGCTGTGTCACGAACCAAAGATTGTAGTGAATGAAGGGTTGGACGAACGCCCACGGTAGAAACGAAGAATAATACGAAATTAGCGTAGCTTGAACTAAAACTCTCCTTAGTCGGAGATTGAACAGTTGTCGAAGGTATTCAACCTCATCTCTAATTTGATTACTTATCCAGCTACATACATGACGATGCTCGTTGTTGCATGTCATGTCTAACTCGTCCGAGTCAAACAGTGGAGTTATTGTAAATCCGTAGACGTGAGCATACAGCAGAGAACTGGGGGTAACAATTAAAACAATTAAAAATAAAACACAAACTTCAAAACTATTTTTTAACCAACTGTGCACAATATGCTATGCAATAGTAGTATGTACAATGTACAAAGAACTTTGAATCGGATGTATCCAAACTCAAAACACAATGTTGTTGAATGATAAAAAAGGAGTGTTGTAATTTTTTTATAGGTACTTACGGTCCAAAAAGATAAATAAGATGAACAACGATGTTCAAATGTCCACGGTGCCCGTCGTCGTCATATTTGACCATAATCAAGGAATATGAAGTAAAAACGAGCCAGAAG
Organism: Sminthurinus bimaculatus; assembly: GCA_034698285.1. NCBI lineage: Eukaryota > Metazoa > Arthropoda > Collembola > Symphypleona > Katiannidae > Sminthurinus > Sminthurinus bimaculatus. The sequence goes on along the minus strand of JAQIVE010003867.1, from coordinate 16 downwards.
AGCATGTGTACCTAGG
>JAQIVE010003866.1:0-15687 GCA_034698285.1 Sminthurinus bimaculatus | reverse complement strand
AACATTTTTGATTTTAGTCCTCATTTTATTTTAATTTATGAAAAACTAAAAAAAGCAAAAAAAAAAGAACAGTTTGGTTGTCTCCCTCCTTAAGTATAAATTACAGAATTTTTGCTGCAAAATCCTGTTTTCTGTTTTAATTTTCAACTATAACTTTTTACATTTTCCTGGAAATTTGGACAAATATGTATACATATAAACCCACAGTGCATACATAATATTAAAATTATGTGGAAAAAAGCAGGTTATAAATACTTATTTTTACGCGTATGATGCTCAGAATGCTTTAATTGTATGTATTATATCTGTATTTGTGGTATACACTTCTCTGTCTCTTTGATATTTGATAACTTGCCGAACAGTGTCGGCAATCGGATGAGTAAAAAAGAGGGAGAGAGAGAGAGAGAGAGAGAAAGAGATTGGACTGGGATGATGACTGGAAGTCAAAGGAAAGTCTGCTTATGAGTTAAGCACATAAGTTACAGATATGTTGTCCATCCAACCGACTGTATATGTATAGAGTTGATTCTGTACTATATAGACATATGTTGATACTTGTTGGCCGATAAAGTTGTTGGCGGAGCGAATTCAACACTCAACACAAGTCAAATCCCAGTTTGACGTTTAATCTTTTGTCAAGGATTACACATGTAAGCCAGTGGGAGAAGAGAGAAGAGACGGATAGTTGAGCTAGATTACATTGCACACATGTATGTATCTTCTCTATATTATTCTCTATCTATCTATCTCTCCCTCCCTGTATTTTCCCTACCCCCTACTACGTACGTACGTATACCTACGTATCTTATTCATCATGTGGATGTGAGTGCGGTTGAACGCTCTTTTTCTCTTTCTATTTCGATCAGAGTCTGATTTTCCGCCTCTCTTTCGACAAAAGTCATCACAGTCACAATCGTAATAATAATGGCTGTGTGTGTAGTATTTGTATCACTGAGAGAATCGCCGCAGAAACTAACTCACGACCTCACCAGCTGTACACTGTACAGAGAATACAGAACAAACCATTAAAATCAGTGTGGACGTGGATCCTGAATGTTCAGATACATCTCTATAGATCTTCTCTGTATAGATATCCATCCCAATGTACTGCTTACTCAGCAATCCTCCTGATATTTTTCTGATTTTTTAATTCCGCATAATTTCTTATCATTTTTTGCACATCCTTTGTACTTTACGCCTACGCGTGTTGTCATGTGCTGTGCTGTGTATGTATAATGTATAATCTAATTTTTTCAAACGTAAAAGATTATTTTCAAAAGCGCTGAGAAAACTTGCCGAGATCTTCCATATGTATAATATGGATGCTGAAATTGAGAATGTGAGAAGTCTGTCGTCGATGTGTCTTGACGATATTTTTTACATACACACATTTCATAAAACAAGAGACAATTAGTCGACTGCATTGTTTTTACCTTTTCTACTTGGTAATGAGCTTATTAGCTGAGGAGACTTTGAGACTCCTCGCATAGATAGATAGATGCATATCGACCTATGTATTAGCTTATTAGGAGTCCCGCCTGCTTTTTCACATGGGATGGGAGTGGATCAACAGGGAAAGAGAAGGGTGGCTTATGCTATAGGTGTGTAGTGTGTAGTGTGTAGAGGCTAGTGTGTATTAGATTGTACTCATGCATGTATTACTTGCTCAACTTTTCACACCGTTCTCGTGCCATACATTCTACTTGTCGAGGAGGCGAAAGTTTCCTTATTTGCCCATCCATGTGTCAAGTTGCAGCTTTATTCACATTATCGTCCTCTGTATGTACGACAGACAATTCGACATTCCTAAACTTTTTGATCGTACGTCTTGCAGCACCAAACTAGATACTCACTCACACATTCTGATTTTCCGAATCCCAATATGGCAGACAGTGCAATAGTCAAAAGTTCTTTTGATCCACAACCTTTCTCTTGCCTTTTCCGTCAGGATTTTAAGAAAAAAAATAAAATGTTTCTTTTTTCGCCTACAACCGCCTTTGCTTTAATTTTTGCTTTAATTTTTATACATAAATTTTCCTCCTTATCTGAAACTAAAACTCGTTAGTTGCACTACTTCCGTGTAAGGTTAGTGCGACGAATAAAAAAAGCCTATACCTTGAAACTGGTCATTTGACTGACTTTAAACATGGCCAAGAAAACAAGCATAGTTATTGAATATATAATATTTTATTGATACAAATTGGACGAGAAAGTTTCTTCGTAAGCTAAAAATTGATGTAAAACTGAAAATTTGTTCGCCATGAATGTGTTCATCTGTATGTACAACAAAATAAAAAGGGAAAGCTCCCTAAATACATTGTAGGCAGATTAGCACCGAAAAAATACATTTTCACATAGTAATCAATCGACAAATGGTTTAATTGCTGTTTTTCGTGACCATTTTTATAGTGACAAGCTTACAGTCTGTTCTTTTACGTAGCGATTTACTATAGCAACAATCCCCATTTTTGTTTCTGTTTCCATGTATCCACTGCTATTTACTTTTCGTTGCTATATATGCATGTTGACGTGTGTATGTGTATTTACGTTTGGCTGCATATATATTTACCCTCTGATTGTGAGCTGGTTGAGCGCCCAGCGTCCCCAACACTTGGAAATCCACTTAAGCCACAGCTACAAGCAGTGGAGATGCAGGCGCAGCATGAGCATGAACTAATCGATGAGAGAAGACTATAAAAGTCTCATCACATGGATGCGGTAAAAGGTTGAAGGAAATCTAGGGAGAAATTCTTCATCTGATAAACGAGTCGAATAGGTTTCCAACTTCCAACAGCGTGCTTGTGCGCTCATGTACATTATACATATGAGGCTTTAAGTACATCTCAATCTCATATATCGAAAGGTAGCCAATATCGACAATGAGCAGTTTCAAAGTAGCATAAGGTCAACCCAGACAGCTACCGTGCCCAAGACTCCTTTCTTTTTTATTCTCTACATATATGCATACAAATGTACTTGCACTCAATTGATTTGAATTAAATTCAGAGTGTTCAATTTCAATGTTGAATGGAATGAGATTCAAACGGCAGGTTTTAACACATTTTTTATACTACGAGAGTCTATGTAAAAGTAAGTAATATCGTCGATATCGTGCAGAAGCAATATAATGACAATTACAATACCAATGACAACTTTTCAATCTGCAGCTACCCTCACTTTCAAAAAATGCAGCTGTAGTTATACATTCTGCTGCTCATTTAGGTTTCTCAAGTACATGTTGTATTTTTTTGAATCTGGCATATTATGCATTTTAAACGAAGTTGATGCAATCTTAATTGTCAATATGTTGATGATGTGATGCAACCAGGACGATAATGACGGGGAATCGAGCGTGTGGTGTGATGTGGACACAAGAAAGATAATCGTTTGTATTTGTAAACAAACGATATTTGTTTACATGCACACGAAAAAATACTTTCAATCAAAATATTGCAAAAGTTATAAATTATGAACGTCAAGATAATTTCAATGAAAATGAGAAAAATGTTATTTTTGGTAATTATTTTGATATTGCTTCGGATGGGCTTGAAATCTTGATTTTTTTCGTCCACACTTGCTTGCATCCACATTGCAAAAGTTTTTTAGCTTACCTTATGAGTAAATGATTGAAGTTCAATGCGATTGTTCAATGAGATAAATAAGGAACATCCTTTTTTGTTCGGGTGACATGAATCGAATCACTTTAATTAGGAATTTGTAATGTAAAATGTAAGTTCCTACTTTAGTCTGTATCTCAACTTTCTCAATGCGCTTGATAACAGAAAAGTTAAAGAATTTTGACCGTTCTCACTATGCTTTTTAGCCCTTTTTAACAGACTTGTTTCGAATACAAACGTCAAACGAAGTACATTAAACAAAGCAGGATTAAAAATAGTAGGGAGTTAATTAACACAAAAATTTGCAGTTTGCTTAAGTAAAAAAGCAAAATTTGAATAACGTAAATAGTTAAGTTCGACCTTCATCTCTTCAACTTAAAGTTCTGCTTGCTTCAGTTATTCTTTTGTAACTCGACCAAAACCATAACAACAATATGTATTAGTATGTAGTCTGTAACTATGGATGCATATTAGAAGCCAAAATGTAATATTTACGTATGTAATAAATGCCTACATAGAAATCGAATAATATGTACGATATAAAGATTTAGGAAAATCAGAATAGGCCATTCGGAACTATTCTTAAACCAAAAAAGAAGACTCAAGGCACATACATGTACACAACGTACTTACATTGAAGGCACAAAAGTCAGAAGAAACACAAGTTCCTCAATTTCAATTCGTTTACAATCTATAGTTGAGAAGGAGAAAAAATGATATAGAGGATATATCTATCTATGTATGTACTTATGTATGATGTGTTTATAGATGGAGGTTTTTCGCTTCCATTTTGAAAATCAATTACCTATCTGCTCTATTAGTCAGGCTCTCGTTCCAAGGGCTATAGTCTCTTTTCTTATTCGGCTTTCAACGCAGTTTCCTTCCATTCGTTTCAATGTTCAATCCATTCTCCATGTGCCCTCAACTCGCTTTCGTTCCTCCGCGGCAATAATAATACAGAGTCCATGTTAAACAAAAGGGATGAGTGAAAACAGCTTACAGTAAGTATATAGGCTGTATGTGTACATATTTAATACAGCTATACATAAATAGACTGGCAGAGCAATAAAAGGACGGACGATGACAACAGACAGAGAGCGAGTGAAGAGGAAGAGAGAGAGAGCAGCCAAAAATTGAAAAAATGTATTTTTCTTGACTCGAAAAATGAAGGTCTGTATAGCTTTTATAGAACGGACTCGAATGTTGAATCGAATAAATGCTGGACGAAACCAAAAATGAAGATGCTACAAATAATAAACATGATATATAATGCAATTATGAAAAATCATGAAAATGAAATGAAATCATTGGTCGTTAGTTTGATTCTCTTCAACTTTGTAAATTTTGACAGCTTGCCTGTATTTTTTCTCATTTTTTTCCATTTCTTTTCTCATATTTTCTGTCCTTTCATCATTTTCGCTCCTCACAATTCACAACAATATAATATAATAATAATAATTAATAATATCAATCATTTTTGACAACAACATTATGTAAATATAGTAGTAATAATAATGATAATACAGTAATACTTCAAATAGTAACATCAGAGGCGTGTGAAAACTTAATTTAACCATAGTAAATTGTAATAATAATACAGCAGTAAGTATGTATACATAATGCTTCATGTCATGTTTGTGTGTGTGTGTGATTGAGAGAGACTATAATAACAAGTTTCCGCTTTCTATAGTACCGATAAATCTAAAGTCTATCCTTGTTACATCTTGCCAAACTATTATTCTAACTAATACTAGTTAAACATGCTTTTAAAAGTTACACTAGTTCATATAATATTATGCTACATAACATATAATAACATAGTTCATAGGTACAGCTTTTTTGTCATGAAAATCGCATAATATTCCACATTTTATTCATAATATATCCGACGATTTCTGTAATATTAGTCTAGTCTAAATTCTATGCTAAAAATCTATTCTAAATCTTATAATATTATGCATAGATTCTTGTACTAACCGAGAGACTATAAATTTTAAATGTTTACTTAAATAATTAACAGTATTTACACAAGATGTACAGTCGTAATATTATGTGCATGATTATGTAATAATATAGTAGTCTATATAACTATATTAGTTAAAATTATGTATATCTAGTCTAATCTATCTAAGCGTAAGTTTCTAATAATTAAATAATAAGGATAAAATAATGTCTATACTATGTATATATCTATCTATATATTAGGTTTGTAATACAGTACATGTTATGTTCAATAATTAAATATTTGACTGATGGATGATGTGATGAGTGACACAATATATCCCCCTCTAACCCCCTCATTTTACCCTTCTCCTTCTCTCTCTCTCTCTCTCTCTCCCTTACTCTTGATTTCTCAATATGCTTTTAGCTTTTAGTTTACACAACATTGTACGATACACAATACACACGCACTTAATGAGACAAATGGCAGTCAGAATGCTATTTAACAATATATTATACTTAAATATGCGATAGCTTGTATTTTCATCAAACTACATATCATGATATCATGATAATATTGATTGAGGCGTGGTTATTCTGTCTGATTCTAATCTTTGTCCATCTTGATTGTGAACAACAACAAGGTGAAGTGATGCTGGCGATGATCAAGATATCAATGAAAAAGGGTATAGAAAAGGTTCCATTTTGTTTTTCTAACTATACGTGCGTGTGTATGCATTTACTTTTATGGTGTAGTTGAGTTAAGGGAGAGAGAGAGAAAAGGAAAAAGTTTGTATGTATAATAATATGTGTATTTAATATACGATTCCGTAGAGGCAGTTTAGACTTTGTATCTATGTATGTAGTTGTTTGCGTCAATGTCTATATACTATAATAATATGCTATAAACTATATAAAATATTATTTAGTTAAATAATTACATCATTGGGATTGTGTTTCCATTTCCTTGGTTACACATTGGACCGGTCAGATGAGGCATTCCATTTGCGACCAAGTTATTCTGTACTTGAACCAGGTGGAGATTGACCTTTTCTCTATTCATGACCTCATCTCGCTTCCTTACCTAAACCGCCAACAGGGATAAAAGAAAAAAGTAAATTGATTAATCATGTTTAGATTATTATTCAATAAACAACCAAGACATCGTCATGTAGTTGTACATTGTACATACTTGAGAAGATAGTTTTCTTAAAGAATAAATAAAGAAAAAAAGGCATAATAATATGAAAACTCACCACTTTGCGTTCTTTGGCTCTCCTGTTTTGAAACCAAATTTTGACCTGTTGACCAATCAAGAGAATAAACAAAAAATGCATTAGTTTAAGAAAACTTTTATCAAAAAAGTTGACATTGAGGACGAAAAAAAGGAAGGTCGTTTATGATATGTTTATGTTATGTAACGTAATGTAATATGGTCATAATATATACAGATAATTGGGAGAGTGCTGACCATTGGCCATGATAATCACTTTATTACTTGGGTATATAATATATAATATTACGTCCAATTTTTCTGGAGATAGAATGACCAAGAGATAATGTGATAATGTTTAAATCTACCTTGCTGACTTTAGGGAAAAGAAGAAGAGGTAGGACAAAATAAAAATTTGGAGTAATTTTGACAAGGGTTAGAACACGAGAATTATCATCATGGCACATTGCCATCGTCTTGTGTCTTGTGTTTTGGTCAATTGGAAGGAAAATTGAGGAATTGTGTACAGGTTGAAGAAGGAGTTGGAGGTTGGAACTTACATTTATTGGAAGGAAGGAACTTGTGTAATTTGAAAAAATGTGTCAACACAATATTATCATGATATGTACATGTGTATGAAAGAGGAAAAGGTGTTTGCCTCAAGCCTTTACAATTAAATCGATACTTATACATTATGCACTGAGAATAACTATAGTATATGAGTATATTATATTGACATTTACCTGTCGTTCGCTGAGTCCGAGAACTGACGCCAATTCAGCCTTCCTCCTAATTGTGATGTAGCGGTTGTAATGAAATTCCTTTTCCAGTTCCAGCCGTTGAGTATCTGAGTAAACCACGCGGTACTTATCTTTCGTTCGGGTTTTCCCTAAAAATTCATCAAAAATGAAACTGAGTTTAGACATGTGTATAAAAAACAAAAGGGGACATACTTAATTCGAAAAAACTCTTTAGATATTGTCATATTACCAAGAAAAAACTAGGTGCATTATATGTAATAATGTATTGTAATATTTTATGTATCGACATAAATACAAAATACATTTTTACACTGAAAAAAACTTCAAAGAGAATGAAAAAATAAAATTCGCCGCCAAAGGGAGAATCACTAACAAAAAATTCTCCAAATACATATACCTGCCTAGCTGTATAATACGATAATATGTGTATATATATGTATATGTAATCCACACTGATATAATAATAAAATGAGATAAAAATTGTAGTGACCACTACTTTAAATATACTAATTGTAAACAAAATGCACCACATGATACAAACTATGCATGTACATATGTTTGTACATAATAGTTATACTTTTTGGACTGTGAAAGTCAATTTTCAATTGCATCATTTGCATCATCGGATTTAGACCAACTGAAGTTGTCTTCTTGTCCAGAGGAAATGCCGACGGACTCGGCCTCTCTTTCTGCCGCCCTTATCAAAATCCTGGGATTTAGATTAATTGCGAGAAGAGACTCGACTGAGAATTGTGAGTAAGTACACAATTGAAATTGGAGATACACGGAGAAAGAGAGCTAGCGCTTGCCCACGTAAATATCGATGCATGTATGTATTTATTTAACGTAGAGGAATGAATACTAGCTCAACATGCAAAAGTGTATAAGTAAGTATAACACAGAATTTTTGTACAATATTATAACTTGTAACCTAAATATATATTCAGGCTATCGTATGAATCAGCAAATCGTATTGCTTTTCAAATCGATTTGACTTTTGACTGTGGTATTTATTTACGTATTTTTGGTTCTTTCCATTCTCTCTCTCTCTCTCTCTGTCTTGTGCCCAAAAATAAAGTCTAAAGTCTTGGAGCATGAACCATTATTGAAGGACGCAAACTAGCCCAAAAACTTACAAGATTACATACTATTCCTGTATTCGTACCTATTTAGATATATAATATAGAATACAATGTCTGTAGTCTGTACACATTGAGCATTGAGCAAAAGAACAATGTACAAAGGGAAATTTGGGTTTGTGGCTTTTGACTTTTGATAAGATAGTTAAAGTCAGCAGACCATAGTTTTATGTACATGATACATACATAATAATGTTACATATCAACATGAACTGATCAACTACTTGTATTTTTTTTCTATATTTACTTGCTATAATTCTCCCATTTTTTCAACATTCTCAACTTTTCTCAAGTAATATGCAAGAGAAGAAAAGATATTATTTCATTCTACATTTTTTGGCAGATAATCAGAATCAAAAAAGAGTAAGTAAGAAGATTGAGGGAGAGGGAGAGAGACGACGGAAAAGAAAAGAATGGTTTTGGTTTTATCTTTTTCTATCCTTCTCCATTGTACATTGTGTATAGGGATTGTACAATACATAAGTGAGCCGATATCTCTTTTAAATTGACTCATTGACTTTACATGTTTAAAAGCAAGCAGGCAGAGTCTTTGAAATGGATGCCCATGCCCATGATAATGTAGTTGGTATACTGTAGTTGGTATTATTGTAAAATGAAAATACATACATAATACACAAGTACAATCTTTCTATTGTCTGGCTTTTGATAGTGCATCAAAAGAGAGAAACGAGAAAATGGTTCATAATATGAAGAAAGGGGGGAAGATATGAAAAGACGACGACAAAATATGCATGTATACAACCTCAGATTTTGTCTCGGGTCTATAGATATACAAAGTGTACAATGTACAAGCATATTATAAGAAGAGGACAAGTTGTTTTGTTTTGACATGAGGCACGAGAAAGCTCTTGTGTTTTGGGTTGTGAACAAATGTTTTGAGAAACATTCCTCTCCTCTTTTCTTACAATGTTTTTGTACTTGTGTGTGTGGATGGATGGATGTATCTATTAAATAAGAAATGGCTGGAGGGGTGCTGGAGCTGAAACAGAAACTGGCTGGAGAGCTTTGACTCTATTCTATTCTATTCATGTCGTCACGCTTCTCCAGTCAAAATAATACCGTTCAAGTGTCTATCTCCATGTTCATGGCCTAACTCTGGTCCTTGTCAAAACCCCTGTGCTCCATGAGCATGAAATATGTATTCTCCTCACATACATTATAATGTATACTATACCACTGCCTCTTCTTGTCACCATTCCATTGTATAATGTGTACTATGAATTCTACAATATTGTCCGGTCCCTTTTCTCCGTATTTTTCTTCCCTTCCTTATTTTGCCTGTTTCTAACCCACTTTACGTCTTTTTTCCTCGTAAACTCAACGTTTCTTTCTTTATGTTATCTCATAGACTTCTTTTCTTCTCTCTCTTCTCTGTGACTCCTTGTAAATAGACAGAAACCCAAAGGAAGAAGACGAAGACGAGGAAGAAATGAAGAAAAAGGAAGAGACGGTCAATATGTCATAATATGTAGTGTTTGAAAAGCCCCAGGATTCAAACACAAACATCTTGTTCAACGCAGACTTCTCACTCCGTCCCTATCCATTAAGGACACCACTTATGTACAATATGATATAATAAAGTCTCCATCTCCATTCTCTCAATTATAAATGACTGTTTTGGCTACTGGTTTTCTAATGAGGATGTTTAAATCAAATTAACTGCAAAAAAAGCTAAAAGTATTTTGATCAATGTAGTAAATATAATGCAACTCTTTGGCCAAGAAAATATGTAAATAGCTAACAGTAACTTAGTCTACAGAAGGAGAAGAAGAAGTAGACAAAAGTCTACTTTTTAATGGTTAGAAGAAAACAATAATATAGAGTCGGCTCTCTTTGAAACAAAATCCTGTACAACTCTGACCATTTTGGGTTTATGTCCGTGTTTGTTTGTCACAAACACAACAATCTTTCTCCGTCTTCTTTCCGCACACTAAATTATTTTCATTGTCCTCAACCTTTTTTTGCTATCCTGTATCTATCTATCGATCCTCGTTTTTTGTATCTTTTTAAGAGTATTCTATCACTGTGTCTTGTACAATGTGTACATAATAAAAACACCATTTTTATGTCCATTTCACACAAAAGTCCTTCATATTTTCCCTATAGTATACTATGTTAAATGAAAAACTAGAATTTTTTCCTATGATACATGTATGTAGTTTGTGCAGTTAAGATCCGCAGCACCTGCTCGCACTTGTACTTCATTTTTTTAAAGAAATCCAAATCCAATCACAATGAAAACCCCAAAAGAAAAGGGAAAGAGTTTGGAAATTTGTATTTTGTATAATCGTACAAACGGCTGTTTCATTCAAAAATGATTTTGATACATTAGAAAGTTGGATGCATATAGTCGATTGTTTGAATCACGGGTTAAAAAAGAAAATATTGTATTGAACAGTGAACAGATGGAGAAAAGAGGGAGGATTACCCATTTGTCCCTTTTTATGTGCTAAAAGGCTACCGCAAAGGCGGCTTCTCCACCTGGACACAAGTTTCGTGTTCGTACACCGTACATTCATAGTCAAATTCATATTCATTTCTGAATATTATACTCCCGTTGGTTCCTCCTTAAAAATATTTTTTATTTACCTCGGACATTGAACTAGGTATGATTAAGCCCATCGATACCTAGTAAATAACTAATATGTACAATGTACATAAGTACTGTACGACTATGACTCTTGACTTTTGACTTTTCCAACTACCAGACTTGCTAGAATTTCGTCCGCCCGAAGGCTCACTTTCCAAAGTCAGAGTCAAATATAGGCATGCATTGAATATTGAGCATTGAACAAGAAAGGCATACTTTTAGATTTTCCATACGAATGACTTTGTCCTTAGCCTATACATAAATATGTATACATATACGTAAATTTCAGTGTCAAAGTGAGAGAGTCGGCAACGTTTCTTTTATCGGCAAATAATACAATAAAATGTTCCATGTTTAACGCTCCTTCCACCACGCCCTATACAAAATGTACAGTGAAAACAATCTTTCCTTTGGGCACTTGCTCACCGCTCCTCAAGACAATGCCCTAATATTTTTGCAACAAAGTAACTATATACATCTTATGTGGATGCTTTTTTATGGCCCTGAATGGGAAAATGGGACAAAATACAAGCGAAATCTTATGTGTACATAATATGGAGAAAATGTCCAAAAAGATGGAGCAAAGATTCAAAGGAAAATACAATAATAATTTACAAGATCTGCCAACTCAGTTCCAATTGTGAAGAATAGTATGCATGCTAAAGTACTATAGAAGTACATGTACAGAAGAATTTTGCATATTTTTTTCTATGCTTACCTCCGGTATTACTGGAGATGCTGTAGGAGGGCTTTTTCATCCACTCGAAGGGACTCCTGGCCTGCGTGGGTCTTTGTCCGTGCAGGGCGGTTTGATGATTGAGATTTTGTTGAGATCCGACCATAGAGCCGTTGACCAGGGGATTATACTTCAAGTCCGACTGGGACTGGGACGAGTTGAGATGACCTCCCAAACTGTGGCAGTTGACGTGTTGTTGACCTCCGACGCCGACGACGCCGGATGTGGCATGAGGTGAACCACTGCTGCTGACTCCGTCCGAAATTGCCATTCCTGAGTCGGGTGAATGAGGAGTTCCCGTACTTGGACCGGCTGAACTAACCACTGGGCCTTGGGTTTGCATCTCTTGGGACGCATTTTCCTATTGATTCAATCCATACATACATTACATACAGTCATTCAATACATTATAATAGAGATGATACGGGATAAATCCCACATGCTATTTATTTACTCCCTCAGTCTCTATCTCTCTTCCTTTTTCTACTCCTTGTATATATTACACAAATACATACAAATACAAAGCAGTCAAGTGGATTCGAATAAATTTGGCCTAACAAATTACTCCCTCGTTCCAGTCACACACAAAAAAAGAGAGAAGATGGAAAATCACCCTTTCGATTCAGATTCAAAAGCTAAATAAGTGTGACCAACTGTCCCACCATTTATCATTCATTCTCTTGTTTGCCGACTTTTTGATTGCTTTTTTTCGCACAGGCAAGAAAAATTGCCTCGATACTTTTTTTCACAATGTGCTAAAGTAAAATATGATGCAAAAAAAGAGTATGTATACAAAAAAGAATGATAAAAAGTATTTATTTACCTGAGGATTACCACCGGAACATGGACCAAACTCGGTTTTAAAGGTCATACTACTATTACTGTAGACGTTGGAACTTGGACTATGATTGCCATTAGGAGCACACGCGACGGAACTATTATTATTATTGTTACTATTATGATTATTACTATGGTTACTACTGTTATTATTGTTAATTTGTGTGGGGTTTGGCGAGGGGGTTGAACTGGAAGGAGAGTGTTGTTGGTGATTGTAAAAGGAACCCGCGGAGGATCCACTTTGATGATGATGACCTCCTCCCCCATGATGACCATGACCATGCTGAGAGTGGGGCCACTCGGACATGGCTTCATACTGGGACACAATGTTCCGGGCATGACAGGCACTGTATACGGAGGGTTGGTGATGCCAGTTGCCGACGGCGGTGGCGGCAGCCGCGATGGCCGCCGAATCGGTCGGTGTCATCCCCACCGAATTTCCAAATGGATGATTATACTGAGGGTTGCAGTTAAAGTCGGGAGCCATATTTGGGGAAAACTGAGTGCTGGGCATTCCAACTCCGACTCCGACTCCAACCCCGACGGCGGAAGTTGGAGGGACAGTGTGAGGGTTATGGTGGGGATGGTAGGAGGAGTAGGCGGGGGCGAAATAGTGATTTGGAGTTGGAGACGTGTGGTGATGATGGTGGTGGTGACCACCAGCTCCAGGTCGACTGAACATTGCAACTGCTGCTGGATTGTAGTATGAGACCATACTGGCCGAACTTGACCTTTCTTCGACTTCTTCTTCTTCTTCTTCGCTTTCCTTCGTCGTCGAAGTTGTCCCCAAAGACAGAGAATGATGAAGATGATGATGAGGAGGATACTGCGGATTGTCGGATGAGTAGTTTAAAAAATCCCCGACAACCACACCACCACCTTCTTCAAGAACCAACTCTTGAGTCTCGGAAAAACTAGTCACTTTCCTTACCATTGAGGGCCATTCGTCATTTTTCAAGACAATTTATTATGATTTATAAACTTTTTTCCGTTAAACACCAAAACACAAACTTGAATCACTTTTCTACTGTATTTATTCCATAAATATTCAAAAACTTTGTCACATGGTTTTAATACACTTGCACAAAATATTTACGAAACATGTATAAATAATCCAAGCGATGATTGACGGTGAGGATCGTAATAATATTTATTTATTATAACGATGATGATTATATTACTGTGATAAATAATAACACTGTAATTGATTGTATATATACTGATTGAATTGAATTGGGTTGTAAAATGGGGAAATAAAATAACTATTTTTTTCTTCTCCAGAACCAACTTTATTTACTATATGTGTGTGTGTGTGTATGTATGAATGAATGAATCCTGGACAAGAGGATGACGATGAAGATGTTCACCGATTGAATGTCACTGGATGACTCGTTTTGAAGATCAATTTCGTGGGTCTTATCTACTAAAAGTCAAGTAATGTAGAATAGAGTGTTGTGTATAATATGCTCTGTCTTTCTGTCTCTGTCTCTGCTGCCGTTCTGGCTCTACGTACTTGGCTTCTACTTCGTCTCTTCTTTCTCTCTAATGGAGCTGTAAAGTCTGCGTAGAGTGGGTTTGATGTTTGATACGGTGTTGGTAATGTTGGTTCGATGGTATGATGATATGGGATATGGGACTATAGTCTTGGGGGCGTATAACTTGGCTTGCCTTCCCTTTGCCTTTTCATCGGCCAATCCTCTCCTCGTAAAGGGAGTCCATGTCCATCAGTGATATCCCCTCGAGAGTCGACTCTTTCTCTCTCCCTCTCTCTCTCTCTCGCTCACTTGCTCTCTTTCCTACACACATAATAATGCATAGGTATCTCGCCTGTATTCTATATCAAAAGCTTTTCCATCCGTCTATAGAGCTTTTACCTAGGTTCTCAATGTAAGGGATTGTAATACATAGCATGTAACAATGATAATAATAATCGAGAGATATAAAAGTTGCAAAAGTTCCCATCATCAAGCTACTTACTTTGTACATCTTTTTCCACATAAAAATCGATAATCTCCCCATTTTTTCACTGCTCTCCGCTGCTTCTCACGTCTATGTATGTATGATGGATAACTATACGACGTAGCAAATGAATAATCTTTACTTTGTAGTTTCCTTGTGGATTCCTCATAAATATTGCGAGATACGTGTCAAATTTTTCCCAGCTTCTTTTTTAACGTCCTTTTTCTCTCTTTTCCTTGTTTTGTTGTACAGAAATAAAAACAAATCGTTTTGATACAATTAATGTAATAGAACAAACAGGTCATAGTTGGAACAAGTTGGCCTGGAAAAAACTTCAACTTGGTAAACACAAAAAAGTATCAAAAAATTACATGCATTTTTCTGTTCTGTTGTAAGTAGAAGACAAATTAAAAAACTACAACCTTTTAGTTTAGTTATGTGTCAAAAAAAGTATAATTAAACACTCCCATTTACACATTTTTATATTGGACTCGTGATTTTACATGATGCGGACAAAGGGCATAGTTAGTTAAGTCTGCAAACGAAATATTTTTAACTGCTTTTGTTTTAAAGATATCATTTGTTTAATCACGAAAGAAAATGAATGAAAACCCGTACATACATGACATTTTACATTAACTTTCATGTGAATTTCATGTCATCATACAGAACAAACCCCGTCATTAAACCTTCTGAAGTAAATCTTAAAAGGTTCTTCTAAATATTATCTTTAATTTAAAAAAGAATCCAGAAGGTTTAATGAAAGGGTTAACTGGGAATATATATTTAATTATGCAATTATTTTTTGTTTTTTGTGAATCGCCATGATAAAACAAGGATAATTCCTATGTCTCTCTATGTAAAAAAAAATTT
>JAQIVE010003865.1:0-15692 GCA_034698285.1 Sminthurinus bimaculatus | reverse complement strand
AAAGGTTTGACATGTTGAACAAAGAAGTTTTTTCAAACTTTTGAAGCTTTTTATAACAATAAATATTTTGTGTTATAAATAATAGCATTATACTTATTTGTTGCTGATTATACTTTTTCATCATCAACTATATGGTCAAAATTCTTGGCCCATGTAAGGAAGAGAAAATTAAAATTGCTCGAACATGGAAGTTGGATTGAAAAATCAAGAAACATAAAGAATAGTTTAGATCTGAATTCATAGTGTCAAACCTGTCGATTGTAAATTGTAACTAGCTCTATAATGTGTAGTGTAGACATTCAAAGGGCATTTCTTAAGTAAACTCGCTCCTCTACTCATGAATAAATGTCCTGGACTCGTCTTCCTCTTCCTTCTTGAGCCAACTACAACCAACTTGCAACTTCACAATCCTCATGGTTTGTGTGTTTGTCTCAGGTCTGTATATTGTATAATATACTCTCTACGCTGTAGTTACAAATGCCGCGTGGAAGAAACGCAAACTCCACTACTGTGATCGATCAGAAAAATTTACGTTGTACAACTACGGCTCCGGCTGCGAAGCACCATGCAAAAGCCGGGCAGTTCACCTCCAGCTCTACACGCAACAACACCATCATCACCTCCGTTGTTGGGGAGTTCATCCAGGCATCAAGGCATTTCCATGTTCAGACTCCAGGATCCAGGATCTTTATCCTTCTCCTCTGCCCAATACAAATACAGAGTATCAGTTTACTAGATACTAGATGTATTATACACCGGGATATTTTTTTCCAATTTCAATTTCCATTATAGTAGATACCCTACCCTATAGCTGATGTGCTGTGTTGTGCGTATATACATAGACGACGGAGGAAAGAACCTCAGGTGATTTGGGGGCTTACAAGAGAGATTTTTCTCCTATTTTTCTTCTTCCTTTCCCCGTTTTCCCTGTTGCAATTCTCAGTCTCATCACTGCCAATACAGATTCAGATTCCTACTCCAGCAGAAAGACAACTGTCACTCTCTATTTGTGCTGCACTGAGCATTGTTTTGTATTTTGTTTTGTATTCCACGCTACTTTGTACTGTATTACTGTTCCATTGTGTCTGTCCATGTGACTTTCATCTTCATCATTACACACGAAAAAAAAAACTACAAACTGGGAGTTTTCATCTTGACAAATTAGACTGACAGCTCACATTTTCCAGTGTTATTGTGTTATTCTACTGCTTTTGTACATCATCGTTGGTTGTACTTTGTCCTAAGTCCTAACAGACGTGTACAAATAGCCAAAATAATAATAATAATACCAAAAATACAGTACACAATATAGTAAGTTGAGCTGTGGAGTAGTTTTTTGTCTACACTCTTATTCTTGCCTGTAATAACAAATAATGCAAATGTGAAATTTGAGGATACCAACTAAACATACAGTAGTGCAACATTGAAAATACAACACCGAAAAAAGAAAAAAGAGTGTAGTGAAGGAAAACCTAACACGATTCCAAGGATTACGGGGATTATGATTAAAAATTGAAGGAGACAAAAGTGTAAAACAAAGGCGAAGAAAAACACGGACAACGAAGAAAAAACAACCGGGGAAGAACTGCATGCATATACAGTGAAAATAGTACATCTAAACTCCAAAGTAGTGAGAGGAGAATTAACTTTTCCTTTGTGTCACATCTCAAGCGAAGAAGGAGGAAGACAGTGCAAGCACGAGGCAGAAGCTCATGCTTATTTACAAGTCGTCGAGATTTACTAACAACTTGATCTCTACAATACATTGTTCATTGTTCATGTTCATTGTGTCTGTTTGTGTGTCCGTGTCCGTTTCTGTGCCCGTGCTCCAGCTCGTGCTCATATATCTATCCATACCCTGATGTAATTCACTTCCATCATTATCAACTGGCTGTATCTCTCTCATTGTTCATTCTCATTGTGACTGCATAATATATGAACAAGACTCGGCTCAATACGAGAACGCAAAACACTACAAACTATAAGCATTGGTGACTAGTCACTTGACTCTTCTTTCTCTTGCTAAATTTATACCTGGAGCTGATAACGAATAACTAGCTAGAAAACAAGTAAAAGGGATAAAGTGTGAGAAACAAGGGACACAAGAGGTCTGTGAATCTGTATAATAAAAGGAACAAATTTTCTTCCTGTACTGGAACCTCGAGCCAACTTACATACATAAGTGCATGATCAGAACAAAGAAAATACGTATTATTTACTTTTCATTGCGTTCCTGCTCGTGGACTCTTTTTTATTATAATAAACAGTACGATTATATTCAAATGAGGACAGCAAAATGCTATGTATGGTTCTAATTTAAAACCTAAAGATTCTCAACATTGTTGAATAATGAAGTAAACTGTACACAGTGAATTCGTTGCAAAAGGCAAAGTTTCAACGTTTTTGTTTACTCAGCTTGAAATGAATACCAACTCTGTATTTCCAGTTTGATCATCATCTTTTTCTTTTCTTGTTTCTTAGACTAACTGTATATGATGTGTGTGATTATAGTTGAGGTGAGATTGCACTAAATTTTGTGAGTGAGTTGTGGATTTTGTGTACATTTATAAAGGTAAAGATAAGGAAAAGCCACAAGGTAAAAGCCTATTGAATTTAGGTCATATACAGAGAGAGACTTGAATGAGCCACAAAAGGACAAACATGAGGACAGAATATTATGAACCAAGACATTCTTTAGAAGACATGTCCATTGAGTCGTCGGAGGAGTCATCGCAGCTTTCATCAAATGACAAATCATTCTCGTGTGCTTTTCACGTTCACACTGTGCAATAATAATAATAAAAGTGAGTATTAGGCCTCACTAATATATAACTTATCTATCTTTTCTATCACTTATCGTGTGTGTCATCACCACCATCATTATCATCCTCCCTCGTTGTCATCGTCGTCCTCGTCTCACCCGTCTCAATAAAGTTACTTGAATAGAAAGGCAAGAAAAAAAGAAGAAAAGGACAAGAAAACTAAAAGCCGGAGCAGGAGCAAAAGCAGAGGCAAAGGCAACGACAGAATAAGAAGAAAAGGCAAAAGTACACGAGAGGAAAAAGGTTGAAAGAGGAGTGCGAGTAGTGGTGGTTCGTATTTGTATTTGTGTTGGTACAATATCTGAATTTTCCAGAAGAATATCCATAATATAGGAAGTATCGGGAGTAGTATAATACCTTCATACGACGAAACATATACCCGTAGCATCATACATAAAGCAGTCGAAGAAGACGGAGGAGGAGTGAAAACGGAAGACTGAAAAGGAGACACGAAGACGACATTGCTCACACCTCACTGGTAAGGATCGAGTCTTCTTGCTTGAGTAATAAATAATCTCCGCTTCATATCTTGTGGCACGTGGCATGGTGTAATCTAATAATGCACCGAGTGAGCGCCATAACATTCCCCGAGAAAACATATGTTTCCATTCCCCGTCTTCATCTCACCATTCTATATAATGATAATATACGCCATAGACACACACACACACACATACACGCACAAAGCAAGGAGCCGAGAGTAGAAAGAGAGAGTGAGAGTGAGTGGCTAGTAATAATAATAATATAAGATCTGTCCGTGTATCTGTCTGTGTACAATGTAGAACGTAGAAAGCAACTAGAAAATGCTCATGTTTGCTAAGAGCAGCAGTTCACGTCCTCCAAATCTATATAATATCTGTATGCATACCTACAGGAAAATATCTACCCCGCTCTCTCTCTCTTTCTTTCCAATTCTCTCTATTTTTGTTCATATGTCGCTCTCCATCTCCATTCCATTTCATTCGGCCCAGCCACAATTCTCTCTTTTATATAGACACTTATTATTATTATCACTTTCTTTCTCTCTCTCTCTCTTGTGCTCTCGAATGTCTCGAACATTGCGCTAACGACACACAAAAATCATGTTTAGAGGAAGGAACTTTCTTTCGCTCTGTACATGGATGTGCAATGTCCTGTCATGGATCTCCTATCTTCTTCTTCTCGAAGCATGAGGGGAAATCTAGGAAATTAAAATGAGCTATCGCATCACATTTACACTATAATACGAAATGATTATTATTTTTACTATTACTGTATTGCTCTACTGCATTAGTGAATAGTAAATGGAAATTTTTGGTAAAAGAGAAATGGTGGAGGTGGAAAGCATTACATTTTTCGTTATTATAGTTATTAGCAAAGTTTGGCACTGTGTAAATTACTTTATGGGACTTTCCATTCTTTGAGTGCTGTTGATTTGATTACTTCCACAGTTGGAATTCTCATATTTGAACCATGCCGTAGTTTATTCGAAATTTTCTTAAAATACCTATATTTTTGTAGTGTGACTTAGTAGACTTGTAATTATAAAATTTAGATCAAAAATCAAAATCTCTGAAGTTAGTTTGAGAGGTTTGTACTGTATAGTGATTAATATAGAGTAATGCTGATAGTGCGTAAAGACTCAAATGTTAAATCGAGTAAAGAACTGAAAACGTTTGTTTCATCTTTGCCCAATCTCCTGATTGTAGGGGTTTCTATGTATAAAGTATGTATGTAAATAGAATAGACACAACATTCTACCGTGTGTGACTGTTTTGATGTTTATTACCCAATATTATTGACGATGCCATGTGAGAAGAGAGAGAGGTGAAGGATGAATGTTGAATGAATGTGGGAATATAAATTGGGAGTGTGACAGAGATTCGTTGTGACTAAGGCTGGAAAAAGATAGATGTTGGATCACTGTTCACAGTGTTCACCCAGCTAGGTACTGGAGTAGGAGATTGCACAAGCCATTATGCGTTATCGATATGGAATATCTATGCAAAGATATTGCAAATGGGAGAGCATAACTACACGCATGTATATTGTGTATAGATGCGATTCGTATCCAAAGACCGAGAGAGAGCGTGTGTAGAAAAATTCTCCAATGCAAGATCAAATTAACGCATACTCTTTCCCTTTGAGCCTTCTCTTTTTCTCTCTCTCTCTCCGAATTGAGAACTGAATTGAGTTGAGTACATATCTGTGGATACGAAAATAGCAAAAGCAAAATGTATTCCGATTCGCTGTCATGTCGATTCTCCATGTCGTTGTCGTTGTAGTTGTCCTTGTCGTGTTCGTGCTCACTCTATGGAGTGCTCGTTCTCGTTGCCAATACGTATAGATTATGTATCCACGACTTCTTCAGGGAAAATGTGAAAAAGAGGAAAAAATCTGTATGCATAATATATGATAAAAGATGTGTATGAAAGTATGAATATCCAAGGATAGAAAATATTAAGCCTTTCTTCAAAGTCTGCTCCATGTTTTTTCATGACATGACTACCACTGAACTGACTCTGACTCCAACCCTCTCAAGTCCTCAAGTAGCGGAGAGTCAAGTTGAGATTTCGACATTCCGCATCAAATTTTATTTTCTACTACAGCAACAAACCAATATATAACTGGTGATATAGATGTGAGACTAGGTACAAATATAGTACATAGAAGACTGTTTTATGCATAGTTTAATGCATAATGTATAAAGAATGTTCCGTATAAAAAGTAAAGCCGTCCAAGTCATTTGTCATTTTCCCCCTCATATAGTGACAGTGACAGCCTATGGCTGGACAATTTAAATTTCTATTTCCACTTGTCAGCTCATGAATCAAGTATCAATTTCTTTCTTCCCTCTTACAACCTTGCGGGTTGTGGTACACGGAAAAGTTGACATGCGGTATGAAAGTGAAGGCAGAATGAAGAGAAAGAACCCAAAAATAAATAATAATCCGTCATTTTAGTACCATTTCTAAATGTATACTGTATACATAATGATGTACATCATATCATAATGCGTATATCGTACATGAATCTTGTATAAAATCTAGTTTTGTTTGATTCTCTATTTTAATGCCAATTTATTTATTTGCTTCCGGAAAAATCGTTATTTCCACACAAAAATACTTATTTCCGGACCATATACATACTGCCCATGCCGATCTAAATAGTAGCTGCAGGGTACAGATAGTTGAAAAATAACCATCTTCAAATTATAATTAGGGTTCGAGGAGAAAAGAAAGGAATAAAGATCATATCTCGCAAACTGCCGATTTACCAAAAATTGAGATGCACCATGTTGCATGATGGTATAAAAACTTGCTGAATTGAGACACATGGTCGATACGATATTATGCTTCCATGATGATGTGACATGGGACATGGCATTACACATTACACATGCATTATAATAGTATGTGCCGTGGTCGCATATATACAATCTTTCACATCTGGCATTAGCTAAGGGATTTTGGTTTTAGGTATAAAAATTAATATTTCCGGTCGTTGACGGTGCAAGATAAAGGAAACGGAAGTCGCAACCAACTTTCTTTTCCGCTTTTCCGCATATTTATTTTGGAATCTGGAGCAAGTCTGAATTACATACAAAGTATACAACTGCAACTACAAATACAAACACTTACATTTATATAAAAGTCAGGCTAACATACTTTTATATAGATGATGATAAAAATCAGGGGGAAAGCAAAGAGAAAGTCTTGCGTACTCTTAGTTTTTCACATTTCCCCTTTTCTATGCATTCTCTTGCCTTCCCGGTTTTGCAACCACTCACCCTTATGCAATGTAATAAATTGCAATATTGATGTGAAAAGCAGAGAATATGGAGTTTTCATCTGGAACCTATTTTCCAGTTGTGTGTTTCAATATAACTCTATCTATATATTGTAGCAAATCTATATACTGCACAACCTTTTACAGCAATATATAAAACAAAAAGAGCCTATGTACGGAATGATGGCACAAGGTATCTACTTATGTCCAATTCGCAAGATACAAAAACAAGCAAAATATCCATCTTGATTTCCTTCCCTTCCCTATATTTATAGTTCATTTTACACGTATTACAGACCCACATTCTATCTGGTCCAACCGTCCTCATATTTTCATATTCATATTAGGTTTGATTTGATTTGCTCCCTCCTGGAAATGGGTACAAAGTATTCTCTCGGCTTTATGTAATTCAACTTGAAAACTCCTACTTCTCACTCCACATTGAATATTATAAAAGGATAAGATTGAAGAGGAAAAATAGAAAACCATATTTTGTATTTCATTTCATTTCCTCTTGATTGCACACACAATAAAAGGTATGCATATAGAGTGGAAAGTAGTACAAACATGTAGGTACTCCATATCAGTAAATTATTTTATACTACTATATGCTATATGATATGTCCATGGTACATTGTACATTGTACATAGTGTTCGAAACTTGTCTGTCTATCCGTCACAAAAATTTATTTAGGAAGCATGAAGTCATATAAAAAAATCAGAGTTACACAATTCCGTTCATCATAGAAATTCCATTTTGTTTAGTGCAAAGCATTTTTGAGTGATTTTGTGATTATTTGCATCTCTGTTGTGAGATTGTTCAAAAACATTAATGGCAAACGAGCATAGAAAATCAAAGGCACAATAGAATAGTATTTGACATGTACGCGCTTCCTTGCCGCGGGTTCCTTCTAGAATATAAGACAGCAAACAGTAAACACCTCATTTCTCCAGTCTCTGGAACACGGGAAGAAAAGGCTCTTGTGATATTTTATAGTGAGCACTTGGGCGTCGTTGGGTATTTTTCTGTTTTCTTCAACTACAAGAGACAGGGACAGGGACAGGGTGAGATGATGAAATGCAATACGCAATACATTGCATTTACAGGATTTCCGATTCCGATATCTTTTTTTCTCTTTCTTCAATAAGAAGTGTACTACACAGTAGTACAGTTTTTTGACTACACACTCTCGATATATCTACAGTTTTAGGTAGGAAGCCACTGTGTAAATAGTAAATACTCCACACGCCAAAAACTAGAACGACCCAAGTTACATATAAAGGAGAATTCCTCTCGTTTATCTGCTACAGCAGTCTTTTTTCCCTTTTTTCCTCCTGTGTGCGTATGCTGTATATGTGTATTATATTGGTTCTTTGAGGATGTCGTATTGAATCCACAAAAAAATGTTGACTCTTTTTTTTCCTTGCTCACTTTTCTGTCTCTCCTGCCCGTCTTTTTTCTCTCTTTTATTTTCCATCTCAACTCAACTCTGTTAAGCTCAGTACAGTACAGCTCAGCTCAGTTCTACTTTCAACTCAACTTGGAAAAAGGAAGTAACAGGACGAAGCATTTGACGTGTGGGAATTGAAATTGAGGAAAAGGCGACAGATTCCGTGGTCAAAGTATGTTGCTCGCTGACTGTTGACTAGACTCGAGACTCGAGACTCGGGAATGCTGCTGTGAACTAAGAATAAGAGCAGTTGAGTGGAGTTCAAAATGTAAAAAACGGAGTGAAAGAGTGGATACAGTAGACACTTGTACAGATACAATATGTGTAGCCAGTGGCCACCTTCACTCTCCATTAGTCCGAATGCCCCATGGTCCACCGTATACATACGTCGTCCATCATCTATCGACCTCGTATACTGGATACATATACATTGTACATATTATATAGATGTACTTCTTTAACTAGTGTAGATATACATAGAGCTTGCCCATCTTGTTCTGCCCTGGCAGGGATCGAAAGAAGAATATAATGTATAGAGTGATATGAGACGGAGGGAGCAGTGAGAACACTTCACTTCACTTATTTTTCTCACGACTTTCCACATTGTCTCACACTTGGAATTCTGGTCGTACATCAGACATTTTACCTGGACCAGCTGTAAGACAATACACAGTTGCGTACATGCATGTGACTGCAGTCGTCGAATTTTCTCCACTTTTCTCGGTCTCAATTGTCGTGTAAAGTGTACAGTGTACACTATAGAGCTCCGTGCCCGAGTTTTGTAGCCATGTAAATAATTGTATCAAACTTTGACTTACTGTATAGAGCATAGTCTATAAAAAGTTGGTGGTAAACTACATAACAGCTTGGACCGTTTTACCATTTTATCTGATTTTACTCCTATGACCGTGTACGTTTGTCATTGATCATTGGAATTGCCATCCTATCAAATTGACAAGTTCCGATTCCAATCGTATTCGTATCAATTTCATGTTCTTTTTTTTGAAACTTCAGCTGAAGTTTATTTATTTAAAAGAAAAAGTCATACGGACAAAATTGCAACATAAAATACCTTTCATTTTACTTCTGGCAAAGGATTTCAAACAATATTGTAAACATAATGGTACATCATCCGTATTATTTATCATGAAATTTATCATCTCGGAAAATCGGGACAGGTTCTTCAAAATTCGAAAGATATTAGATATTACTTTTATTATTGGAAAACCCAACAACACCATCCGCCATATTTAATATTAGACAGAACAGAAGGTCACAACAGGGCTTTGAGCTCATAAAAATTACGAATTACGACGTAGTTTTATACTTTTACTTTTTTCAACGTGTCCCATTCAACATTACACAGATTTTGGGGTGATCGTTTTAAAATCAATTTAAGCATGAGCAATTGCTCCATAATATACTATATCATGCATATACGTTCTACATATGTACAGTATATTATACACCAAAGCTTTGCTTCAATTATCTCACGTACAACGTATTTGCATGTTTATGACTATATTTCAACTTCCAGTTTTCATAACACGTCATAACACCGTGTACAAAACTCCATGATAATATATCGAAATAAAAACATGCACACATGTAATTCACGCGCATACATACATATATTTCTAATAGCTTCATACTCGAACCTCGAAAGTGAATAAAAAAGCAAAAGCAGAAAGGAAAACGACCAGCATTGAACCTGCACAATTGGAAACAATGAAAGTTCGACGTGGAGTCCATGAAAAAGAAATAAATATATGAGAAAATGAGTTAAGAGAGAAGTTGCTAGGTAGTTTTTGCCGTTTACACTTGGGTTTTATTCCCCTCCTTTCGCATAAGTTCATATGTACATACATACATACACAACGTTTCTTTGTTCGATCGCGTGGAGGTGGAATTAAGGTATCTAAACTACCTTATTATTATTGCTGCTGCTATATGTACAACTAACAACTAATACAACCAAATACAAGATATAGCAATACATAAATATACGGTAAATGGCAAGACAAAGCAAGAAGGAAAGTTAAAGGACTGCAGGATCATTATATGCGTGTAAGTACATTGGGTAGTCTATACATACTCAATGTGAGACTTAATCTCTCGAATGCAGGAGCAAAGCAAAGCAGAGACCAACGTAAAGTAAAATAGGAAGGAACAACTCACAACCAATCTTCATTTGGCCAAGGAGTTACTAAGAAAGGAAGGAGAAACAAAAACAAAATCTACCTATACTATATTTATGTATACCATAATAACGTAATAAGTATGTATGTAAACAAAGCGATGTCTTATAATATACAATGCATAATACATAAGTTGTGTGATACTGGATCTGTATTGTATACCTTCAGCTGTTTGAGTATTGAATAGAATAGAAACAGATAACAGATATTTTCACCTTCTTCTTTTGAAGAATATTTTTATATGTTACCTTTGAAAAATATCCTTCTATATTTTCTGTCTATATAAGTATACAAGTATATATTCACAAAAGATATTGAACTCTCAGCATGAAGCATGGCCTTCGAAAATCGAAATTTGCGAATTTTGGATCCATACTGTATAACGTATAGCAATATATGTACCGTGTGTGCACACATAAATATGCACCTTGTGCTGTAAATAGTGTGTATGCAGCTATATAAAATCGAAAGGCAGATTATAGCCGTCTTTTCTCTCTCTTTTACGTCTTAGCCTAATCCGTCTCGTCTTCATCTTCTGCTTGTTCGTCGTTTTATATGTACATTGAGCCCGACGATCTCCTTGTATTTATATAGGTTCCTCTGTGTCTGCAATGTTTGAGAGCTTAAAAGTGCTTTGCCGATGCCGATGAGGAGGATGAGGATGAAGTCGGGATGAGACCAAGAACACGAGCAAGAACATGGAGAAAACGCCAAAGACGAAAAGGAAATAAACTTACAACTACAACTCTACTGTACTCAACTACGGCTCTGTTGTCTGTCGACAGTCTACTGCTGATATATACATACACATACATACGTACGTATGTATGTAGCTACTTGCTCTTTCTCCAGTTTCTCCAGGACTTGGTCGACTTCTTATACGATGATGATGATGCTGCTTGTTCTCGCTGGGTGTGTCGGGACACCTCAATATTACTTGATCAAATGTCAACGGCTCTTCATCTCCATCTCCATTCTATCCATTCTCTGGGCTCTGCTTGCTCTTGTGCCTCTCCATTCTCCATCTAGTGCTCTTTTGCCTCTCCGTCGCTAAATTCGAAACTCGATGAAACTGCCGCCTAATCCTGCACATAATCTGAGTCCATCAATTGAAAATCCTCCCATTAGATTGGAATCGGAGGATTGGCTGGATACTGCTGGATGCTGGATGTTGGAGAGAATAGATGGAATTGGAAAGATCCGACTCCAGGGTCACAATACAAAATAATCCTCACTCTTTTTCTCTCTTTATATTTATAGATTTTGAACATTGAACAGCTTTAGACTCCCGCTCAGACTTTACAAGAGCAACAAACACAAATATATCAGTAAATGGTAGAGTCTAGGTATATACCGTTGGTACTGGGATAAGTCCAAGTTAGTTCATATAGAATCGCATACATCTAGAGTTTATGTATTTGAACTGTGCAGATATTCTACTTTGTTCACTCCTATAGAACCTGGAGAAGAAATGCTGGTTGTCTATACATGTATGTGCTGGAGAATCGAAAATGTCTACGTTCTGCCATTTAATTCTATTTATTCCCTCTATTCTACCCGTCTTCTTTAAATGTATGCTTCAAAACCAGTTGTGTTTTGAATTTGGGCGGTTTAGCAGAAAAAATGAATAAATGATGCGCAATCAAATTCAATAGCTCGTGATTCGCTAGTAATATGAACTTTTTCCACTTTTTAAAATGATTAAAGTATAGAATAAGAACATCCTTAACAATCAATGACAATTATGCTAGGAAATCATATCATGTATGATGCATGCATGTCAAACGTCTCTATTTTTAGCTGTAAAAGAGCTTTTCTTCCTTTTTCGTGCAGCTTTACTCCCTCCTTTCAATATCAATCCATATTATTCTCTTTCCTACATATACATTCATACATTTTATTCGATTGTATAGTTTTTCTATCTATAAGGATAAAATGGTAAATGAGTGTGTGTATGTTTAAGAGTTTTGTTATAGCGTAAAAGCGAGAGAGAGACAGAGAGTAGAGTATTAAGTTTATCTAGCTAAAGTGGCCAAAAGAGAAAGGCAAGAGACTAGATATTTACCTATGTATGTATGGTGTGTATATCCTCATTAACTATGCAGCTGACTTAATTTCCCTAGAACAGCTCCAAAAAGCGCATATGCGTATAGATTAGAGCTAAAATATGCTATGCTTTCTATTTACAACGTATGTATGTATCTTACCAGCTTTGGATATTTTTATAAGGTGAAATGTAACTGTGAGTTAAGTTTGCTTTTAACTCTTCAATTCCGAGTGTGCTCGTCTTCTCCTGCAAGTTCCACGCCGCTTTTCCAGCTGACAAAAGAAGGAAAAGATGTGAGATAACGGGAGAACACGGGAGACAAGGTTGCAATGGTGG
Source organism: Sminthurinus bimaculatus (assembly GCA_034698285.1). Taxonomy (NCBI): domain Eukaryota; kingdom Metazoa; phylum Arthropoda; class Collembola; order Symphypleona; family Katiannidae; genus Sminthurinus; species Sminthurinus bimaculatus. The sequence continues at coordinate 3,070 of JAQIVE010003865.1, read as the reverse complement.
TGGAAGAAAATGGAGCGTGTAAAGTGCTATAAGTACAAGTTGATTGATTGTAAAGACTGCATATGCTCACAGGAAAAAAAGTTGATACTCTTACTCGAGACAATCCTTTGTAGATTAAAAATGAGCATATATAAGTGACTACGTTGATATCGTACTGTCTTCCTTTAGGGACGTATCTACATCGCATGCTGATATTAATGCTCTATGATTCTCGAACATGTTGTGTTGTATTTTAAGAAAGTGCAGCTTTCTCTATAGACTCTGGATATTGCTTGAGAGTTGCAGTTGTGTGCTGAACGTTTGTGAAAAGGGAACATGAGTGGAACTGTAACTACTGCGAGTACATAGTACCCGTGTAATATATACTCAACTACTATCTATATACTGCAGGAAAGGAAATACATGGGGAAAAAGGGAGTCTAGGAGTTATTGGCGTTTGCCAATCTATTGGCACGTATTTGGCATGGCATACCATAGTAAACGATACCACACTGCAGGAAAAATGCAGAGAAAGAGGCAGAGACCGGGACAAGGACAGGACAGGAGGACAAGGACACAGGACAAGACAAAGCTTCGCCGAGGAGGAAGGGAAAGAGAGAGAAGAGAGAGAATATAGAGAGGAAGAACATTTCAATTTTCTACGCAATTTCTCTTGAAAATACCTACATTTTTAATTTAACGACGTCGTCTCCTTCCCGACAAATGAATAGTTAATCCAAAGCCCAATAAGAAATTCATCCTGGAGGAAAAAGAAAAAGGAGGCAGAGAAAGTCTGCACTCAATCCATTGAATAAGATGCAGACAAAAGTATATAGTTAGCTATATAGGCATCTAATATGTTTGTATCTATAAGTAGATACTGCAAATAACTGTATAACACATCCAATTCTCTCCAGCCATCCATTCCCCTGTCTATTTTATCTCCTTTCTGTATAAGTACATGGATGCATATACCACTCCAGCCTTTTTCATCCGCTACATTTAGGATTCAGAATGTCTGAGTTTATTCAAGGTATCTTATTAATGAAGGAAATGTTCTCTTTGTTCCTGGAATAAACTTGGTTCTGATGCCAAACCAAATGACCTCTCATTACTTAAATTTAAGTAGGTACATTTGTGCAGCCATGTGAGAAGGCTTCTCAAAAAGTGCAACTTGGAGTTTGCTCTGGTAATATATTATGTGTGCATTCAGAGTACTTTTTTCCATCCCTTTTCTCTCTTGTAGTTTGCGCATATTATATAATCTATTATAGCTTTTTCGCTGTGCAGCTTCGTCGGTGAGTTTCCCACTTATCCGTCATCATATTAAGGCACTTCTTATTAAGAACAGCATGCATACTTGTTTAAACTAGTTTGCTGTTAAAATGGAAAATTATGTGTTAAAATTCTTGACTTTCTACTTACTAGTTATGTCTTGTTAATTTGTCTTTTTTCTTATACAGATCAATTAGTTTGTTTCGAAAAAGCAAACTTGAAAACAATAAAAGTGAAAGCATAGGGGTAAGAGTCTTCATCTAAAACTGATTCCATTCTAAATCTAGATCTGTATGGTATTATTGTTACGTGGTAAAAAAAAGGAAAAACAATTCTTCTTTTTACTCTTCTCTCTCAGTATACACATACAAGCTTTTGTAGATACCCTTATGTACGTCATTGGATAGCTTTAATGTTGACTAATGATGAAATCGATTAAATATCCTATTATTACAGGGAACAAGTATAATAAAATTTCCGTTCGTATTATTTGTTTTTGGATAAAAACCAACCGAAAATCCATCCGCATCATCATAATAATCCCACGGGCACTATTCACTGCTGGTATATTTATGAACATATAATATAGCATGTGAAATGTTTTAATAATTGAGATGTCTGATCTCTGTTTTATATACATACAGGCTGTCTATTATGTTTTTCTAGATACAAAATAAAGAAGGAAAGCATTGGCAATAATCTAGCTACAGTTTTAATCCGTTCCTACAATAAGGCGATACATACATACATATGTGCATAAATGCATCATATATTATCAATTTCCATGATATAAGTTTCGACTCGGCTCAATCAAAATACAAAATACACAAGACAAGCCAACTGTAATATCTTTACTGTTTACGCTCCCATCTCTTGTAAATAATATACTTATGGTGAGCAAAATGGAAAATACAATATGATGAAATATGGATAAGAAACTCGACTCTGATCGGAATATTTTAGTCCATCATAGAAAATATAAAAACCCCAAAATACAATATAAAATATAATGCACACACAGTATTACAACTTCCGCTGTGAACTAAGACTCAGCGGCCAAAGCCGAAGCCGAACTCAGCCTCATATTTACACTCATACAGTATACATTCAGTATCCAGTATACTGTATTGTGTATTGTGCACTGGACTGCCAGCACACCATAACAATAAAGTAAAGCCAGAGTGAAAACTTGGGTTGAAAGAGAAAATGAAAAATAAAAAAACAGCTAGCCACATCAAGCTTCGAGGAGCATCAGTGAAGAGGAAAATCTATGATATTACATATTATTATACCATATTATAGAGGTCAATTTCTTATAGCTTATCTATACACATATCTTTTTGCACATTGAACATTGAACACTGAACACTGAACACGGACCATCCAGTTCCCGGTCTAGTTCCAGTTCCAGTTTTTTGCTCGTCTCTGCCTGGTTTAGTTTGGTTTGACTTGGTTTGGTTGGTTTGGTCGGTTGGCTGGTTGGTTGGTTGGCTCTATGTATAATATTGTACTACACATGTACAGTTTTGCTTTGCTGGTCTGGTCTCGTTTTGGATCTCTGACTGTATATGTATCTACTCTGCCTGTGCTGTGTGGCCCGTTTGCACTCAAATCAAATTAGTGAAGGATAAACTACGTGATGTGACTTCAGATCCTGCTCCCTTCTCCCTATCTTGTAAGCGTACATACATACATACATAGTCATACCGCTGAAAATACGAGACGGCTGCCTTCAACACGGCTACATGCGAAAAGACCGACACGAAAAGACCGACACTTAAAAACACCGACAAGAAAAGACCGACAAATAAAACAC
>JAQIVE010003864.1:0-15692 GCA_034698285.1 Sminthurinus bimaculatus | reverse complement strand
CATTCCCACTGACGACTCAAATCTCTGTGTGGACGACATTTAACAGAAACTATAGTAAAAATCTATGGTAACGTTTTAGAAATAAAGTATTACATGACATCTGAGATTCCAAATTTTAATGTACAACGTCTTAAAAGTCTGGTTTCCTGGGGGCGACTTTTGGATGAACTTTCAGGTGTAATTCAAAAAGAACTTTTACATCTGTAATCAGTAACACAGTTGACATGCATAACTAAATTTGTTGGTTTTACAAGTTGTACGTACATATGCCTACACCGTGGTCAAAAGAACACGTAGGTATCTATTAATTTTGAAAATGTAAAAACGCTTTACATGTCGCAAAAAAACTACTAGTTGACTGTCAACCGGCAATTCATTGCTGATGACATTTAAAACTTTTTGACAATTTATATAGTGACAATTAAGTGTCTGTAAACATTTGTATTTCCATACGTCAAAACCCAGAAAAGTTTGTAATGCATATTAGCTGTGTACATATTCAAATGTACTCAATTTATAATTTACTTGCTTCTGTGGTACCTACATTTATACAGTTTTTAATGGAATGTACAATATACAATAAAGCGTTGTACAAAGCGAATCTGAACTTTTTCAATAATTTTCCTAAAGTTCACAACAGACATGTTTCTTCTGCTATTGCAGAAAAAACTACATATTTTGTCTAAGTATTAAAATCACGTGCAATAAAATTTTATAGCATCAAAGTATCAAAATGGAATTTTTGATCACACATACAAACTAATCGAATTGCATGTTTACACTCTATAAGCACGTGGTGTACACTGCATAAAAAATGATGATATTTTAAGTTTGTACTTTATTATTTAAATAATATTTAAAAATATGCAGTTAATTTTAATTTTCCTTTTTCATCATTTACAGGTTAAATATGGTTGATTGAATGTTCATCGAATTCTTGTCGTTATAATTTAAATAGGGAAAAACGCTTTCATGAAATGTAAAGCATGGTTGTGACAGCATCACATCTGATTTCGAATCAGAACAAGAGTATGCAGGCATTTGTTGTTTGAAGTTAAAGAGCGTTTTAAACATGCAACAAGAATATTTTAACGCTGAGCTTAAATGTAAAATGTAAATGAAGTCTGTATTAGTTTGTAGGGACACGCTTTTTAATATACAGATGTCCAAATAAGTTACAAAAAGTACGTGGGAATTTCTACAATACCAATATAATGTGTACATATAATATCACCATGAAACAATTCCAGAGTAAAATGGCGTCAAAACAACAATATGAAACGTACCATAAAATATGTACACATTTTAACGTTGCAGCTGTAAAAATAAGCATGGTATAGAGGTAGAACACATTCTTATGCAATATTTTATATTTTATGTCACAAAATTGATCAAGTATTCATCAAATATTCAACCGGCTGTTGTTTACATCATGAATACACCAATTTGTTACTGTACTGTCATCAATTGAATTGCAAACGAAGTGTGAAAATATTTGCACAGAGTCGAAAATGCGCCCACTCATAGACCCGTAATAACGTTTGTACTATGTACCTATACATTATGAACCAACAAAATATTCTAAACTATGTACCAACTGATTCAATTTAATGAAATTAAAATGTAATAAATTGAAGCTATTGTGTATTATGTAACTCAAACAAACCATAATATTGAATATTACATATTTTTGTGCAAATAATGTGATCAATTCTACTGGTATAAAATGTATCTGGAACACTGGAGGGCTTTGTCATGTTCAAAAAATTATCTCATATTTTCTGTGTACAGACAAAATACTCAAATATAATCAAATATTTGCATATTATGAGAACAGTGAAAAATGTGCAAATCTTTTTTATATTCCCTCTTCGTCAAGCATTGTGACACACGGATGCATAGACACAAAATATGCACGGATGAAACAAAAATACAAATGTACGTATATATATAATATGTAGTGTCTAGGTAAATCTTACAGCCGTTTTAAAATTTTAAAATTCTGGAAATGCTTCAGATTTTTAGCTTCCTTTTATAGCTCGATGATACAAAACATAATATATTGGAATTGATAGAATAGAGAAGTTTCAGCTTACCAACACGCACGCTTTAAATTTATTTAATGGTATTTCTAGCTAATTTAGCGTGTATAATGGCGTCGTGACTCGCATTAATATGTAAATTCCTCTTCCCTTGTTACTTAAGTATTATGTAATTTCTCAGAGTTGGATGCCGCTGTCTATATTAGGTACACATATTAAAAGTTCTTTTCGCACTTTTTCAGCAGCATTTGTATGATGTAGAGAGGTAGGTAAATTTCTTTGTTTATCCTTTGCAAAATTACTTTTAATATTTTGTATGTACACTTTTAAATCTTTTCTCTATATTGTTTCGCTATTTTGCGTGAATTTTTAAGCATCGTTCCAGGATGAAACTACATCGTGACATTCTATTTAATGGTGGTTTATGTATACGTACATACGTGTGGCAATAATAAACTTTACAAAGAACAATATCCACTGTGAAATGGTTTGAGGCGGTGAAGGAAGATCGCAATTAATGCTAAATGTCAGTATGACTTTCTTTCAAGTTTAATGCCAACTTGTAAAAGTCTACGTAATGAATGTCAAGAGTGATATGATAATGGTAGTTTAAAGTTTTTAAACCCGTGTTCACGTGATGTAATGTAATGAATATGTTAATAAGTTGTCTAAGAATATTTATAAAGGGGCATAATATCCAGACTTTAGATTTCATATTAGATGAGGAAAAAACTCTCGAGGCTTGTCGATTTGTGATTCCATTGTGATGTAATACAATTAAGTTTAATATTAGCATTTATTAGAACAATCTTCAAGTCTTTTTATTAAGCAAAATTGAAGTTCATACTTGAATAACTTTAATTACTAGGCCTTATTTTTATTGTTTCTCAAAATTATTGTTACCATGCTACACAACACACATAATTTGACAAAACGTTTGCAGATGTGAAATGTCAGCAAAAAAATGTGGAATGGGACGCGGAAAAAATAAAATAGGATAGTGTAGAAAAAAGAACGGAAAAAAATGAGCAACCTTGATTTTCTGCTTGGAGAAAACTTATTATATAGCCAGTGACCAAAAGGAAAAAAAAAGTTGGGACGACGTAAAATTTTATCAACTTTTGTACCTGTTTTAACTAACGAGTTACATTTTCTAAAATAAGAAAAAGCAGCCAACATTCTTGTTATGAGCGCAAAGCGCAAATGTGCACATGGCTTTAGTATTCAATTTTTTATAACATATCGAGTCTAATCACAAAGCTACCCTTTTTAGTATCTTCTTTCCTCCTTTTTCGAATTACATCCACAAGCTTTAAATAATTCTCAAGTCACGTTTTTTTTCTGCGGTGCACCTATCCACCTCCATTATACAAAAAAGCTTGGCAAAATATCGTCGTATTAAATGTCTACTTGCTGGAAACTGGAAAGATGACTTGAACTTAAAATAACCCTCGAGCACATTGAACATTGTACATTGCACAAAACTTGATAATCAAACTAGTTTTATTATTTAGATAAACAAATTCCTTTTCCCACAGTTGCATAAAAAAATATACTCAAACGTGCAAGCTTTATATTTTTGCTTTTTGCACATCAGCACTAATGACTAATTATACTAATATACTTTGCACCCATTTCCTCCCACACATTTCAAAATTATGTAAGGTTGTCGGAAAACGCGTGTTCATCATCATAATATTTTCATTCTTTCTTTGTGTTGCTTTCACATGCGTGAATCATAATTTCATTGGACAATTCATGGAGTAGCACTTGCTTATTTTCAACCACAAACACCATGCATGAGAAAAATGATAGCAAGTCCTTTTATTACAATACTTTTCTCAGATCATGCATACAATATTAATATAATGCCTGTATCTCCGGGTATAATTTGCAATTCACCTTTAATCTTTGATTTGATCTATCACAAACACAATTCATAAGTTTGTTTTGATGCTGCATACAACAATCAACGATAAACCAACGACTGAAGAGAATGCACAATGCGCAAAGTACACTTGTTAGATTTTTTTCTCTGTTGCTATGTTATCATCAAGGAACATAATTCATTATTGTTCATATGTTCATAGAATCGAAAGATGGAAGACAATGAATGCAAGTCGTAAGCACTTTCATCCAGCTTTTGTATTTTACATCCATTGTTATAATTGTTCATATCGATATATTTTCATCTTTGAAATATTGTCCATGAGGTACCTACTAATGGTTATCTGGATTAATCTGGAGATATTCAGATAAGTTTGGATACATATTGGTTACGACATAGATAATATGTCCAGTATAACACGTTTTTTTCATTGTTTTCCACGGGAAAATTTTGAAAAAGTAGAACCTTGTTGGCTGGCGGAAAAGACGGACATTTTGTTTACAATTACGAAGAAAATGTTCATCTTACGTTTCTAGTTGTACCTCTCTATTCACCTATCAATATTTGATGTATTATTGTGTAATCATCCATGTTTTATCACCCCACGAGAATTAAACCCCATTTTTTCTGGACTTTTGGAGAGAAGAGTATACCAACAGTACTCAGACGGACACCCAACAATTAACATGCAACACACATGCATGCATACAATCCTATAAAAAGCATTATTGTTATAGCATCCAAGAAGAACAACAAGTACAAAAAAATCTCCCAATTTTCAAGGGCAAAACAAAGGAAAAACTAAAAGCTCTGTTTCATTCTCGACTTAGCGTACATACTTATACACAATTATTATAATTAATTGTAAAACCACTACAAACCACAATACCAATTATGTATGTATATACACATACAAAGTATGGAAAGTGAAGTAGGCCTGAAGAAAGCGACTAATGATTTAAGAGAATATGAACCGATTTATGTTATTTCCATAATTTTTCATCCACGCGATTAGGTGGTTTCATTATTCATCAATTAAACTTTAATCCCATGTACAACAAACTAAACCTTTTCTGCTCCAAAGTAAAACAAATTTGACTACAAAATCAGCTTTTTTTTAGTACTCTCTCAAGTAGAAACGTGTGTACTTAATCACTAATAACGAACATTGTGACTAGATGGGAAAGTAACTGGTGGAATCCAATTTTTGACACTCGTGACTCATTAAAAGATACAAATTACTCCGTCTTCAATCTCAAATCTTGAACAAATACATACACAGAGAGATTCTACAGTCAACTTTGTCAAAGAGGTTTATTACTTTCAAGCTCATAAAGGGTGTAAAAACCATGTTTGGCCTTTTGTATCACAACTTCTAATACCGTTGCTTCTCATATGATTGTCATTGAACATATAAGTCTCATGGTAGTCATTTTTGTAAATTAAACTAACTCTTCAAATTACAAATTGCTTAAGTTTGAATTTTTTATCCTTCAAAACGCCGGTATCAACTCAAAAAAATAATATTGCTGATGGTAAAAGCACTTACCTGCTTCAGATTTTCAAATAATGGACACCCTGTAGCTCTAAAATCAATAGGTACTGATTATTCTACTATATAAACAAACCCTATTTGTTCAATAATGCCAGACACTTGTGTCTTTGAAGATTTGTTTGTGTAATTCCAATGAAAAACGTGGTTAGTGGTTAGTGTCGGCCAATCAAACAATTATCACCTTCCAGTGCTGTTTAGTGCATACTAGTTACAATGGATATATGCAGATAATACTGCAGATGCGGACCATAGACAAGACATGTGTATGTATATAGTCAGTTTACCTTTACATGTGATGCAACTTTATTTTTTCTTCGATATGAGCAAAAAAGCTGAGAACAACTATCAAACATTTAAGTGCGTAATAGTTTAATGATGTTGAGTTAGTGTAAGCTATGTTAGAAAATACTTAAAATTGCGTCTTCTCCTGGTAATTCACTTCTCGAGTACTTAACTTACCTATGACAAGCACTATTCCATTACACATCATAATATAACACCTGACTTGGCGTAAAAGAGCAATGATAAAATACATAATCTACAAAATTTACACAGTGCTCAAGTTTCAAGAAAAGCAGACCCGCAGCTATCTATGCTAGTATATTGTACATACATAGGAAAATAAAAATGGAGGAGGACAAGACATGTGACAAAAAATGAACCATGTCTGCCCATTTGCTTGTTGGTTATGCTGTACATTTAACATTTAATAACGTTCCCAAGCAAGCTTTACCTAAACTTCAAATTGGAATAACAAAGCGGCCGAAAAAATTAAAGCATTAAAGTACAATGAATCAAATTATTTTTTGCGAATCGTCATTGTCGTTCTAACATGAAGCTTTTCTCCTTCTCTGGCGTCTGGTACTCGGAACTGGGAAACATGGCAAAGTAAAGAGTTGGTAAATATTTACAGAAACATTCCGAGTTTCTCAGAAACATACTTTCATTCTTTCCAAAAACAAACTGTTTATACAAGAGACAAGAGACACAAAAGAAGACTATCATTTGGGAAGTTTGATCTAGGCAAAAAAACATTTTCGTGTCCTTACTCCTTACCTTTAATATACACGTATAAATGAGTTGTGTGTACCAAATGACTCCATTCCAACTAAGCAATTATAACAGTGTATAAAATATGTAAACATTAAGTATGTATTTATAGCGTCCTTATATAGTAAATAGAGACAAATGTATGATCGAATAGCATCTCACCGTGAGACAATAAAAGGTTGTTTGAATGTTTGAATGTTTAAGCCGAAGCCGAAGACCAAAAACCAGAGGTAACAATCAGATAGGTAACATAGATAAAGGATATTATCTACCTATATATCTGTGTACACACAGATGCATTTATCTCATTATATCATTAAGATATGTATACATGTAGAGTGTATGAGCACGAGCACAAACAAACATACGGAGATTTAAAAACGAATCAAAATGAAATGGAATGGAGAGAGAGGTTGACAAAGAATGCAATTTGAATAACAAAGAGCTACAAGTTGTCATTGTTATAGCAGTATTTATGTATACGTCACCTGAAAAACAATGATGTTTTTGTGTACTGTTTCGATTCCAAATTCAAAGATATATGATCATTGACCATGTGTACGTGCATGCATCCACATGTGTATCTATAGCTGTAGTAAAGGGATAGGAGCATTTAAATCTTTACTTTTGTGCAGTACACGAACATAGTCGCAACTTCCCCATTTAAACCATCACACGCCGACTTTGATAAGCAGCCACAATTAACTATTTACAACTACCAACGGAGTCTTTTGGTGTGCACATTTTGCATTTGGGATTTGAGATGTGACAAGAATTTTGAATTTTGACCCATGCATCGATACGTAATAATTTATAATTTACAATATTGATATTGACAATAATAATTGTCTCCCTGATTTTATTCCTGCCCATACTTCATACTCCCATCGTCAGCTATACTCGTTGCGCTGGTCGCATGCTTCTAATCGCTTTTACAACAGCAACAATTTATCATACGTTAATACTTACTGAAATAGAAAATGAAGTTCCTGTCTATTTGCATTTTATGGTACATTTAAGATGGGATAAAATGATAAACAAATTATTTGCTACAAGTAATAATGTATTAAAATATTATGGGCATATTAATAAATTGAATGAGTATTGAAATGAATCACATGATCATCGAAAAAATCGAAGAGTAAAAGCTACTCTCAAATATTATTTTTATGTATTATTATGTATATTGCTGATTTACTGTCATATTTCTGAATTTATGATGCGGATAAGTGTAATTACATATTAAGCCATTAACATTTATTGTATTTGCTAAGGACAGGAACATTATGAAATAGTCTCATGCAAATACTAAAACATTTATGCAAAAGCATGCACAATGTGCATTAGATATGCAGGCTAATACTTTTACAATGACCAAATATGAAATACAAAATACAAATCGTTGGAAATTTTTTAGAAATTCGTGCTTGTAGACCTACCTTTATTCTCACGTCGGAATTTTTTTAGTCATGTATAGAATGGGGCGTTAGCATGCCACCGATTATACCGTTGATCAGCGTGTCAGGTCTCAGGTGTGTATTTACAGCACGAAAACTCGGGAACGAAGTCTAAAGTTTGTACATTTTTATTTATTGCTACATTGTGTTGTAAAGGTATTAAAATACAAAATGAATATGCAAATCTAGAATTAACATAAACGACAGAGTCCCGAGTCCTGATTTTCTGCCAATATTTTTTCATTGGGACTTAATGCTGTCTATTAGCTACAGTTGTTGTGCGCATTTCGCTTCCGTACGATTGTTTAATGCTTATATAAGGGTTGGGACGCAGGAATATATTCTCACCCTTTTACCTCATCGAATTTTCATAGAAAAAATACAGTCACTTCCACGGAAATACAAATAAAAATAAATAAGTTTTTTCGTCTCACCTCTTAACCAAAAGTGGATTTTGGTTAGCTTTTGCGACAATACATATGTATTTTATGAATTGGACCATGTCAATCCAGTACTAGTGTGGCAAAATATTTTTTCAATTAAATTAAATTGTAGCAAAATCTCGATTGCATACAAAAAAGCAGCAACATCTGCTTTTGAAAATACATTTCTTGGCGTTGTTATATATGGAGCTCCACTTAATGGACAAAAACCGATTTGACTATAACGAGGTTTGATTGTATCTGTGATTATATTATTTTGATTACCTACCTTCTTCGTATGGAGTGGATTGGAATAATATGTATTATGAATATGCGTGTATCATTTTCCAAGACGTGTTATGTATACATTTAACAAGCCAACTTGCACCTACTTTGTACATTGTACATACACACTTTGTGCAATGTATGCATGTTGTACAAACCAGGCATATAGCAAGTATGGCTACTTTGTTAACAAGACAGACTCAGACTTACTGATGTTGAGGTCATTTGTTCAATGTCAATAAAAATTTTACAAGTTATCCACAACCCTTCTCATTCATTTCAGTTTCATTTTCAACCCCACAACAACAATCATCCCAACATCACATTAGTTACCTTTTTTTCTCTTTCCTTTCTGCTTTATACCTACATACTCTTTGCTTCTGTACGGTTTACAAATGTAAAATGGAAGTGTATGTACATATTACATATAAAGCCGTGCTATAATATGTGAATTCGTATATCTACTTATTACTACTTACGTATTGTTAGTTTGGACGTGCCTTTATCCACTCCACATAGAAATATAGATACAGATATTGTTTTTAACAATGTAAATGACTCGATCTCTTCTCTATAGATATACATGCATACATGTGTGTTTATAATAATATGTTCATGCGATCATGTATTATTTTATATGAAAAAAATATCCGTATGCATGTAACAAAACATCATAATATAATCATATCATGTGTGTATGCAACACATGATATATACTATGAAATGCGACGACATCCACGACGCAACAATGGCAATGCAATATTATTCAAAGTATACATATGAATATAATAATAATATATGGATGTACTTTTGAGTTGTGTACTGTATATCTAACGTATTTTTTTGATGTATGTATGTATGTACTTACTTACTTACTTACACAGCACTTTTTGGCATGGCATGTGAGAGTGTGTTGTTTGCCGACTCCTCTGTTCTCTTGGCTCTTCGACGATACATGCGCTCATAGTCAAAAAATACAAGAGTTAGAGTATGACTATGATATCTAAAGTCATTAGAAGCAGATACGGACACAAACACATATTTGTGTAATGTGTACACACATGTCCCTGTTTTCCTGTATATTTGTGGTGAATTGTGAATTGTGAACCAACGAGACAATAATAAGATAAAAATTTATAATAATAACAAACCAGCACAGCATTCAACAATGTATGTATTTATTATTTACTCTCTGTGTCTATAGCTACAACAACTTAAAATTACGGTTCAACCAGAGTGCCTTATTATCCTTGTTCTTACTTTGGCTATTTATATTGTTTGTTATACAGTGGGACAGCGCCTAACTGTAGTTTTTAAGGAGTGCAACTACCGGAAATTTTCCGACCAACTTCCAGCCAAACACGAGGCAAGATCAAGTGAAGTTAAAATTTTCCGAGAGTTCTATGCTATACAAATAGGGAACGCAAATAACTATACAATAATAACAAACGAGGTTCTTGTTTTTACCCGTGTAGACCTATAACTTCAAGGCTCCAGAAATAATAAAAATAAGTTGTTTGTTTTAAATCCAGTGATCGTTATTGAAATTAAATTTATTCTTTTTATCAACGTACACAAGTTTATACGTAGCTTGACATTTACACTACAATATAAATTAAAACTACTTTTTGTTTAATAACTTCCCATTTTGTGTTCAGCTCGAACAACATACAATACATGTACATAGAAGGATCATTGAGCATATAGAACACAAGGTGCTTTTTGGGGAAGTCCACACGTGGAGTGACGAAGGTGCTTTATAATTCACCGTAGATAAAGGAGCAAACCCAACCACAAGTGCTTAAATATATACATACATATCTACGCGTACTGATACAAATAAAGCTCCGAGTGCCTGTCGTCAAACCTTTGATGGAAAACAAGAAAGAAAAGTCGTGAGGAAAATCAAAAAGGATCCACACCATTGAAAATTGAGCATAACAGATAATAATAATAATACTATCATATGGGATTACCTGGAATTCCTTTTATTGAATGCTAAAAGGGTTTGACGTCTGTATCTCTTGGGTTCTCTGAATTCATCCTCAATCTCATCTTTTGTGTCAAGGAATGCAGATAAATAAATGAGTCACATTTCCAAAATATTTATGTTTTGTGCTTTTTGGAACTTGAATGAGATTTCCACAGTCGTTAGTAGTCTCAATCTTAATTTTAAGTCTCGTTGATTAGAAGAAAAGACGACGAGCTTCTAGCATTGTGTTTCTAGGAAGGAGAATATCGTCAATAATTTCTGATTACAGATCAGGTATACATCACACCTTTTAAGTACTGTGCTTGAACCCTGAAACTGCTGACTGTTCATTTGTGTGTGTGTGTGGGTGAGCATTTTTTTGTGGTGTAAATACATATAGGTGGGAAAAATTATTATATAAATATTATCCAGAGGCTATAATTATTGCTATAGTACATTAGACATTATGGTAACGAACAAAATAGATAAAGTTGATTTGACAAAGATTCAATCAAGATTTGGTATTGACGTGTGCACTACTCGCTAATATACTCCAAAAAAATCTCTACATAATACATAATAATATGTACTAATCGTAAGTGAGAGCGAAGAGAATACCGTGTATAAGCATAATAATAATAACATTCCTATACTAGCAAGGCCCTGATCACTGATCAACAAGCTGCAATTGTACTAATCTGATATTTAGGGTGAGAGCTGATTAATAAACGAATGGTAATAATTGAACATTCTATACAATCGTCATCTGCTGCACACATTAAACGTTATAAAAGACGAGAGAGGTGTGATTCTCGTTGTGCTCTTTGCTTCTTGTCTTATCCTGACTATTGTGCATTGTACATATTATTGTGATTTTTTGTGTATGTGTGTTTGTATGTAACTTTGTGTATCAACACTTACTATATAATACAATAGCTTCAATGTTGTTCATCATAAATAATAATTGTGGGGGGACTCGGCTCATGCTGTACTTTTACCTCCTATCGACAACCTGTCTGTTGACGACGAAGACGGCGACAACAACAACAACAACAACAGCAACAAAGACAACTAAAACGAATGGGACTCCTTTTGCCTTGAACGAGGATCATTCACACCACCATCAGATCAAATATTCAAATCAACGCCATAATTACTCACATCAAGAGAAACAAGAACGAGAACAAGATCATAATGGTTCAATTCATATTCATCACCATCCCCATTCCCATCCACATCCACATCCTCACTTAGGGGCTTTTCTCAAGGACTACAAAGGAACTTCCGTCGTTGACTTTATCACCCTTGACAAGGCATCGGGTCCATCATCAACTCACTCCACCTCCCATCCTACCATCGTATTACCTCATCTGCCCATTCAAGATTATATTTGGGAAGGATTCTCAATTCAACTCCAATGCAATTTTACGCAGCCTGTCAAGTGGATTTATGCCGGCCAAGGGGTAACTCAACTCTGCAGTTTTTTTCTTTTCGTTTATTAACTTTTATAATTAATTAAAAGTATATATGTATATAAAAAGTAAAACTACCTAGGGTGGTTTGCTGAAGAACGAAGAAAAGCATGCAGAGATTTATTTAAAATATGTGACTTTAATCAAAATTATAATGAGACATTTTTTTCTTAATTTTCCCCAAAGGCCCCTTTAATAGAGACTGAAACACATAGAATTCCTACCTCTGACAAGTCCAGCTATCTTTTCGGAGCAAACGTCGTCTTCACACACACGGACTACAGGCAAACCGGTCGCTACATTTGCCATAGTATTGAGCATCCCCACATTTTCTCTGACATTTTTGTCTATGTTCCCGGTGAGTTTTTTTTTTCAATTTTAATTTCCATAGTACTTTACTTGCATATGTATGTACATATTGTTTCTGCCTGTGGTCTGTACTATACGCTGCTAGAAGATGTTATGTTTTATACGCACACATTTTTAGGCATTTATTTCCTCAATTTTCTTCACTGTGTTGTTTTTTCCGCGATGAAGCTGAAAAGTTCAAGATCATTTTAAATGTAAAACGAGAAAAAGTATTAAAGAAGATCACACAACACTTAAATCATATTAATTGCAATAAAATTTAAAGGTATAAGGTTCTGTTCTGAGAAGTTAATTAAACACTACCACCGGTCACAATAAAAATGCATTACACATATGCTTATTACGTATACATTCTGGTTCAAAGATATATTATAATAATAGAAGACGTTATTATAAATATATAGGTGTAGATAGTACAATATTAAATGTTTGACCATAATTATGTTTGATGTGCCATAAAAGGAACCATAAAATAAATGAATATACATATTATATTATAAAGAAAAGTTTAATGACAAAAGCCTAAACAAATAATAGAGAGGGACAGTACAATAATAATTGTGCAGTAATAACTTAATTTTACACTTCTCTCGCCTTTATACATTATATAATGATTTCTCATTTAGAAGATATGTAATATAGTATATGTATGTATATAGGTAGTCTTACAATTGTTAGTAAATACCTGCAGATGTCAAGTCGCATTGTTGACCGTGTAAAAGGATAGCATAATATCTTTAATAATATACAGAAATTTTTGTGTAGTCAGATAAAAATATCTTAGAATCCAAGTATAGTTATACACACATAATTATTTATACTTTGGACTGGGAACTCAAATGCCTTGTCGATTCCTCCGAAAATGCATAATATACATATTATGATTAATTCGGCTGAATTGAACCAGACGTGGCCAATGCTTCCTCTCATAGTAAAAACCTATGCTTCCTCCTCATGCTTCCTCCCATATACCCTACAAAAATTTTATTTTTACTACTTCAAGACTGCCACTATGCTTCCTCCCATAGACGCAATGCTTCCTCCCATACTAAATTTTTTTCCCCTCTCGTGACCCCTGACCTCTCAATGCTTCCTCCCATAGCCCTATGCTTCCTCCCTTAGTCGCAATGCTTCCTCCCATACTAAAATTTTTTCCCCTCTCGCGACCCCTGACCTCTCAATGCTTCCGCCCATAGTCGCAATGCTTCCTCCCATACTAAAATTTTTTCCCCTCTCGTGACCCCTGACCTCTCAATGCTTCCTCCCATACTAAAATTTTTTCCCCTCTCGTGACCCCTGACCTCTCAATGCTTCCTCCCATAGCCCTATGCTTCCTCCCATAGTCGCAATGCTTCCTCCCATAGTAGCAATGCTTCCTCCCATACTAAAATTTTTTCTCCTATTCTAACCTCTAAAGCATCAATGCTTCTCCCATGTTACCATGCTTCCTCCCATTTTACCATGCTTCCTCCCATTGACTAATGCTTCCTCCCATGTTGCCATGTTTCCTCCCATGTTACCATGCTTCCTCCCATGTTACCATGCTTCCTCCCATTTTACCATGCTTCCTCTCATGTTACCATGCTTCCTCCCATTGACTAATGCTTCCTCCCATGTTGCCATGCTTCTTCCTATGTTACCATGCTTCCTCCCATGTTACCATGCTTCCTCCCATGTAACCATGCTTCCTCCCATGTTACCATGCTTCCTCCCATGTAACCATGCTTCCTCCCATGTTACCATGCTTTCGTTCGTTGACCTGCGGTTTCTTGCATGTTAATTTGTCTGCCTTTATGATTCTATGCTTTTTTTACTGCTTACTTCCGTCGTCATAAAGTGGCATGCTTGGTTCTTTGTTTCTGCGTTTTTTATGTTTCTTTCTGTGATTTTACATGCCTTAAGGAATTCTGTTTCGTCGTATGCGATTGAGAAAAATTCAGAAACAAATTACGCAGTCCCTTGAGGTCAGGAGGGTCGTTGAAAACAATTATAAGGTTCTAGCTCTTCGCGGAAGTATGCATTTTAGGCTTTGTTGTACAATGAGCTGTAAAATACTTAACATATGTCTGATATTCATACTTGCATAAGGACCTGGCACTTCGTAATTTTTTTCTGAGGTTCTTCCAATCTCAAGGGAACGCGGGATTTTTGTCAGAACTTTTTTCCGCCAACTTTCACTTAGAGGACGTTTTAAAGGTTGCATTTTAGAGCAAGGCATTTCGGGTGGATTGGAACTTTACTCTGAGTGTTTTGCAAAAAACTTGCATGATTGGCTACATCTAAAATATGTTCTTTTTTTAGATTTTAGGACCAGTTCAAATTTGCCAATAAAATGTTTTTATGCAACTCTGCTTAAAGTTGCATGACTAAGTTGCGCTGGCCCTTCAAATTGCCGTTTAAATGCATAGAACCTAAATGTTTAGATGTTTTCACATTAAGGTGCTGCAATCCCTTACTGGAAGCTAAAATTTTGATTCCATGATCAAAAACACTCATATTTTGCTAGCAATTACTTATGCAACACGTACTGTTTTATAGGAAATGCACGCAATCCAGGCTGCTCGCGAAGACTTTCATTCCCGAAACTTTCGGGAACGAGCAAATAAAGATAAATAAATTCGACTGAAACTCGATTTTAAGCTGCGTGCCATGAAACAAAGCATGAACAAGGAACATAAAATCAAAAGAGAAACCATAAAAACCGCAAAAACCAAAAACCAAGCATGCAACTTCATGAGGACGGGAGTAACCAATAAAGCAAAAAGCTAAGCATCACAAAGGGAAGTATGGTAACATAGGAGGAGGAATTAGTCAATGGGAGGAAGCATGGTTACATGAGAGGAATCATGGTAACATGGGAGGAATCATGGTAACATGGTAGGAAGCATAAGTCGATGGGAGGAAGCATTAGTCAATGGGAGGAAGCATAAGTCAATGGGAGGGAACATGGTAACATGGGAGAAAGCATGGTAACATGGGAGAAAGCATGGTAGCATGGGAAGAAGCATGGTAACATGGAAGGAAGCATGGAAACATGTGATGAAGCATGGTTACGGGTGAGGAAGCATGGATACATGTGAGGAAGCATGGATACATGGGAGAAGCATTGAGGCGTCAGAGGTTAGAAGAGGAGAAAAAATTTTAGTATGGGAGGATTTCTCCGGGTTTTATATGGGTCAA
>JAQIVE010003863.1:0-15695 GCA_034698285.1 Sminthurinus bimaculatus | reverse complement strand
CTAAAATGTCGGTTTTAGACCCTAAAATCTCGGTTTTAGAACCCAAAATGTCTGTTTTAGAACCTAAAATCTCTATTTTCGAAACCTGTCCATTCTTGACCCCAAATCGAAAACTTTGGGCCCTAAAGTTTGGACCTCGGCGCCTAAAATGGCAAAATTGTAACCAATAGTTTAATTTTTTAAATTTTGAATCTAAACTGTGGAATTTCGAACCTCAACTCGAATCGAAAAAAATTTAACGGTTTAACATTTAACCCGAATTCTTGTTTTTTTTCCCAAATGTGTAGAAGAGACGTTTATTCGACCGGGTCAAAAGTTCTACCCCAACGAGCTGATGATCTCCCCTCACCGACAAATCATTCCACTTGACGCCGTTCACGGTCAGTGTTGGGTCTTGGATCCCGCCACCTTCTGCAAGGGAAGACCTGTTGGTAAGTTCATTATGAAAATTCCCTTGATTTTTTTTATTAAGAAAATTCTTAATATTTTGACCAGCTGCAAAAAAGTAGTAATTACACGATTAATTATTGAAAATATGATCTACAGGTTGTGGCGGCGAGGAGCACGTGTACATTTGCGAGTTTCGCGTGGACAAGAAAGCGTGGTACACCACCAAAGTCAACAAGCGTCAGCTGAACGTCTGCATGAAACCCTTTGCGTTCCAGTATTTTGAAACTAAACTCCAGATTCAGCGCAACTTCCATGTGAGTAAAATACATATCAAGAATTTCTTTCTTTTCCACTTTATTTCCCTCTTCAAGTAATTAATTGATAAATGCTCAATTTTCTAATGTTTCCATGATTTTCTATCTATAATTTATAGCCTTATGGACCTCCCTGTCCTGAATTTGCATTCAGCTTTAACGGAAGTACCCCCGGCAAAAAAGATGAGTCCTCTAGTAAAAATCTAGGCTGGAAAAATTTGGGACAGCAGGTAACGAAATATGTAAATACAATTCATTTTAAATAAAATTAAAACTCTCTGAATTTTTTCAAAAAATTAATTCTTTTGTTCAAAATGCTCTTTTCTTTTTCTTCATAATTTTTGTAGGGTGTACAAAAGCAGACACGAGTGAATGCGTTGGTCGACGGCCTGGAGAAGAAGATTCCAAATTTCCTCGCGGGTAGAGTTGAGGGTCAAAGTCTTTGGCTCCGACCCACTAGCAGCAATAAAATCGCCGTAATACCTCAACCAAAGAACAAACGGGGCAGAAAGAGAAAAAACTCTTATCGTTAATACCGGCTAAATTACTAATTATTACTAAATAATATTAACTATAATAAAAATACTAATCATATATTTAAAAAATATTATTATGTACAAGTTTAAAATTCTATGACAAAAGTTTTAATGGATAACTAAATATGATGTAACACTAGACACCCAGTAGATAAAATAGGTTTAATTTTTACTTCTATAATTTTATCATATTATATATTCGTATTTTCGTCTGACTTTCCAAACTTTACTTCGTATAACATAATGATAATGATATAAAATTATAGGAAATACATACTTTAATTAAAATACTATATAAAATAGGTATATCTATTTTCGTGTAATTTCTAGATTTTTTGATAGATCAACTTGTTCCTTTTTTTAATTAATGTCAACTTTTTCCATTGTTAAGGTTTTTTGTGAAAAATGTGTAGAGTGTAAGTAGAAAAAAATTGTAAAAAGTAGTCGAGTGTGGTCTCTCTTTTTTTGTGTACAAATGAGTCTTGTCCTGGTTTTTAACTCGTCCAATTATTTTATTATGAATAGTTTAATTGCAGCTAAGTTAACTAGAAAAGAATGATGTGTGAAAAGTTAAATAATACTTTACCACTTACTTACTATTGTGTGTATTGTGTATTATAAATGAACTTAAAATGTTCAATCTCTGTTAACGGTTAAAAATTTACTTTTTGTCCTTTTATTTTTCGTTTTATCATGTCCTCAACTTGAGAAACTGTATTTAGAATACATTCACAGATATTTAGGTAAATACTTGTGAAATAATATTTTCTGTATTAAATAAGCATATGGAACGTTGTTCTCACTAGGTTATAATAATTAAGTAAGAAAGTTAGTAAGTAAGTTGTATTACCGATATTATATTATTTTAGCAATCTCTGTATTTAACTACGATAATTATTATACATAAATATTATGAAAAGAGATGGACTATGAAAAATTGTAAAGGGAGAAAGAATAAGAGATGTAAAGGGGACAAGTTGAGCGTTTTTTGCAATATATTATTAGCAACTCTAAACTCTACTAGTAGAATGTCAATTGTCATCGCCTACCTAAAAGTAATATAAAAATATAAAAAAATATGTATTACGCTACGACTGCAACTTTTTGAGAGGGGAAAGAGAACGAAAGAATGAACTACTAATTTTTTGCGCGTCTATATACATAAATATTATGAAACTAAACCAGTTTAACTCTAATCTTAAGTAAGTAAATACTTAAAATGTGTACTATACTATGCATAAAACTAGACTAGAGAATACAAATAAAAAAAAGTAATAAAGAAAAGTATTTGCGAAAACTAAAATTGAAACTAAACGAGTTGATTTTTTTAGCATTTCTGGGGTTTTAATTTTTAATCGTCTTAAATCTTTACTGAGAAATTGTGTGTATAAAATAATATGAAGTATAATATGGAATACCGTAAATCCTCAAATAGTACGCCCGGGGTATTATTCGAGATTTTAACCATAGAAAGTTAAAATTTAGAACTGATGTGTATTTTTTTTAAAGGAAAATTTCTATGGCTGGTCGTATAATATACTCCTAAAAATTTCGAAGTTATACATTTACCGTCACATGTCACATACAAAAATTTTTAACAGAATTCTGACACGTTTTCCCGCCAAAAATTATGATAAAGTTCCTATCAGAAACTCGCAAGTTTTTAAAAAATGCCATTTTTTGCTTTTTTTCCTGGAAACTTTTGACGTAATCTTACACTAGAAAAATTCGGGGTACGTTTATGCAAAGAAACATACCGTGTTTTGCCTTAATTGCAATTACGGCAAAAATTTCCGAATTTTTTAATTTTGAACAAACATTTTTGTACGGGTGTATTTCACGATATTACTACCCGCGTAAAAAAATAAACTGAAATCCGCCAAAAAAAGTTGACCCACACTGTCCAGTCCAAAATCTACCAAAATCGCCGAAATTTGACCCAATGTTCTTATAAACTCGGGTGTGTGTGGGTCAAATTTTTGGTAAAATTCGCCCGGAAATTTTTTCGCCGGTGCTGAACCCATTTAGTTCCCTAGTCTGATGCGTTTTACATGAAAAAACCAAAGATTTTTTGTAAAGATTCAAATAGACGCCCAGGTTATTTATTTAACGACCTACGGTATGCATGAAATGCAAAATACTGCGAAATGAGCAAAATAAAAGCAAAATAGTTATTTCGTATTTCGTGAAACATTTTCATTTGCAAACTTACAGTCATCGAGCAAATACAGTGTGCAGACAACATCAAGAGTCTTTTATTATTGAGTAATGACCTTAATAATGAAGTTTTAACAATAACGGTATGTAACAATAATGTCATTATTAGCATTTAACATTTACTATAATACATATTTTTGAAAAAACTGTGTAAAAAAGTAAGTAAGTAACAAGTTGCAAGATGTATTTAAAATGTAAAAACGTGAGAAATGTATCATAATTCATAATACTGAACATAGAAAGCTTTTGAACTTTTTGTTTATGTATTTTAAAGATTATTCTTTGCTGATTCTACTTTGTCTGTGCTTTGACATTTGACCTCCGACTAAAAAAGTATTTAATAGGATGTCAAAGGCTTTTAAAGTGTATTGTGCGTGAGTTTTGTCATCAAGTATGATATTTTTTGCTTATTGTTAGCTTTTAATGCAGGACAAAAAAATCTCCAATCAATCATCAACCATTGCTTGTTCTTCATGTGCGGAGATCTTCACTTCAGTAATTTTGCTTGGTGCTCAAAGCCTTCTGACGCCGATACCGCTTTTGCCACAACTGGAATGCTGAAACTGTAAAAAAAACATCACATTTCATGACATTTTGAAAATGTAGATTTTTTATACGAGTTTTTACTTGTTTAGAAAACGATAAAAATTCCACAATTTTATGAATTTTCTCACCTTTTTTGTCGCTCTTGGGTAAAACAGTGTGCAGATGCTTTTGATCCGGAGAATCGCAGCACTCCCGGCTATGCGGGTAAACCGGGTAGTGATGGTGGCTATCATAGACGTGAGCGGGGGTCCACTCCCACCCCCAAGAGTGACCCTTGCCCCCCTTCTCCTTGTCCGACTTTCGCTCGTCCGCTGAAAAGTGCACCAAAAAAAAAACATTCGTTACAATCTACAATCACAGCGAAAAAACGTGCAAAAATGCGCAAAAATCATGAAAAATTCTTCAGAGCTTGCGAACAGTGAAATTTTACTTTAACAATTCAACTTACATGATGAACTCGTCGAGGATTTGCGAGCCTTGCCTTCCTGCTCCGACATTTCCTGTGTAACAAAATACACAAATTTTCTATAGAGTTGAAGTGTCATTTTGCTCAGAATTTCATGTTTATCATTTTCAAGTTCAACTCTAATAAATTCAAAATTCAAATGACCGGTGACCAGACTTACAAAGTGTTCAGATGACATGTCAAAATTCGGGAGAATAATAATAATCTTAATTGGAATTCCGGCTCGTTCAAAGTTCAAAATCAACAGCAATCAATGCCAATGTGAATAAAAAATTATTTCTGCTTGTGTTTCGGTAATTTTCTTGCGGTTTCTTATTTATTGGTGCAACTTTTTGTTTTAAAAATTGAAAATGTGTCGATTTATCAAACTTTAACTTGATTGAATTCAGTTAATAACTCAGTTATGTTAAACACAAGCAGAAATCCAGAATCTTGATCCACAACGAGATAGTTTTTCTTCGGCTTTCTCCCTGATTCGACAGCGAACTGTGAGGACCAGGAGCACAAACTGCGTAGAATTTTACTGTGCGTATGTAAGTAAAAGTATCTACTCGTCCATCTACATATATCGCTATCCGGCTTAAACTTTACGCACGACTCACGCACTTTCTATGTATATGCAACAGACGAGACGTACGCACCCACGCACTTTCTCCAGGACTTTCACCCCGAGTTGTATACAGTATATTATCACAATCCATGCATACGCACTACGCACAATCTTTCTGTTCTTGTTATAGAAGAACTTTCCCTTTCTCACTTTCACTTTTGCTTGTACTTTTACATTCAGCTTCTGTTCACTTTCTCTTTGTATATTGAAAACTGTTGCTGCATGCATGTATACATATGCTGTATGTGCTAGAGCTTCGTCCAATTTTTTGTAAATTTCACCTTTACACCTCAACACTTTTCTATAGAATGAAGGTTTCCTTTAATTTTCCGTGCTTTAAGTATGTGTGAAAAAATTGGCTAAATTCGCGTTCCTCGATAAAAACAACATGTATTAGGTAACACGAATAAAATGGTAAAAGGTTATGTTTAAGGTTGTGTTCACAGGGATAGTTAAAGTTGGACTGCTTGATTCTTGATTGACACACGTTCCGAGTCCAGAGTTAGAGCCAATGTCCAAATGTCCAAAGAATGGACGAGAGAACGACGACGACGACGACGACGGCGGTCTGTCCGTGTGGTCCGGCCGTGACTTTCTTTGAAATGAGTACAAGAGAATAATATGGTATGAGGTATGAGTAATGGGTACGAGTGATGCATGCAGCATGCACACAATGTATGTAAATACATAATTAAAGAGTGAGAGGTACATACATAAGTACAAGGAGCAACAAGCAAGCTACAGGCTGAATCATTACGGTGGTGCAATTACGGTGACAAACCGTTTTATACGGTGATGTCATGTATTATAATATTATTATAGGTACTGAAAAGTGTGGACCATGGTTATAGAAAATGTGTATACTTACTGTGTAATATAATATCTAAGCTTGATAAGTATGATCAGAATGGTTATTGCGTGTCTTTTTCTCCATGGCCTGTTTAGATGATGTAGTTTTTTTGTGGTGGAGCGAATGCGGTCTAATGTGTAAAGGTATATTATGTATTTAATTGAAGACCACGAGCGAACGAATGTCGAATGTCCCTCCAGTCCATGTTCCATGCTCCATGCAAATATCAAACAATTTGTGTGCATGCTGGTTACTTATGAATTATGATAATTGACAATGTGGTTGATGATTGATGATGCTTTCACTCATATCAATATGTATGTATATATCCCTTGGAAAAAAATCTTGTCAAATTTGATGAAGGTTGACAATTTTTGATGAGATTTTTTCATGATATGTCATGATATTTCGTGCATCAGCATCTCAATCTCAAAACTTGATCAACATTGAGAGAGATGAATGATGATTTTCGACCAGAATCGTGACAACATTTCATGACAAGGTTTTTTAAGGGTACTTATGCATACATATGTACTTACTACTTACATATAAGTTTGATTTTTATGCACCCCTTAGAAAAACGTCTTGTCAAAAAATGTCCTGAAATTTGACACGATTTTGGTGTAAAATCTGCATTTCAATTA
The DNA here is from genome assembly GCA_034698285.1 of Sminthurinus bimaculatus. NCBI lineage: Eukaryota > Metazoa > Arthropoda > Collembola > Symphypleona > Katiannidae > Sminthurinus > Sminthurinus bimaculatus. Next base: position 9,122 of record JAQIVE010003863.1, on the reverse strand, counting down.
TAATCAACTTTTGATGCGATTTTGAAAAAGTTTCACGAAAATCTCATCAAAAATTGTCAACCTTGTCTAGAATCTCATCAAAGTTTCGTGAGATTTGGGAACAGTTTTTTCTAAGGGCTATTAGAGCATAACACCTCATGCCAAGGTATGCAAAACAAGGTAAGTACACATTACACATATACACATACCTATTTATTACGTAGTTTTTTCTTCTAGTTCTCGGGCTTTCCTGTTTTTGTTCCATCTGATTCCCTGCTTTATACTTACTGTACTGTGGCTGGTGACTTGTAAATATTGATGCCGATTCGGACTCCTGGACTTTTGCTGTCATATTTCCGCTTTCCTCCGAATCCTATAATTTTTTCCCTGGTTTATGCTCTACACTGTATGTATCTACTTTGTACATGACTAATAAACATTGCTAATGATATTAACGATGTGTACTCACTTTTGTTGTCCGGGCATGACATGACACATGTACATAATGCATAAGTGCATGTGGCGCGTGGAGGTGATGCCCGCGTTTTGATGACGGTTAATGTTTGTTTACCTTGACTATACATAACATACACGGTACAAAGTACAAAGTATTTAAGTAATTTACAGGTACTTATTACTTACATATATTTAGGTGTAAATAGGTTATTGTGTGTTGTCAGTTGGGAATTGAATCATCATAATGCAGATAAATATATAACTGAAAACTGAATCATGCATTTCCCGGGTGTATTCTTTCTTCCTAACTACACGAGGCAAACACACCGAATATGTCCAAATATAGTCCATATAGATTATAGATATTACATACAATCTGAGATACCTGTGCAGGAACAGCGGCTGTTCAACAGCCCGGGTAAAAAAGACGTCATATCGAGTAAAGTATGTAATAATATGACTTGGCCCATGAGGAGTGTTGCGCAATACTTCCTTGATGACACCTATTTCACAATTAACCCTAAATTAGAGAGATAAAATCAATAAAAAACTGAGAAGCTGTGAAGCATGTTGATTGTGGACTTTTGCACTTTTGTTCGTCATTCCTCAAACGAGTGGGCAAATAAAAGCACGTAAGTATTTTTGGCTTTTGGCGTGTCAGAAGTCCCAAGTACGTACGAAAGTACACAGTTAATTTGTTGTTTGTGTTGTCGAAGTCCTTGTGAAGAAAAAAATATGACCATATTTTCATGCAGATAATGTTTCTCACTGTTTACTGAAGGAAATGAAGAAATAAAGCTTAATTATGCATTATGCAGAACTCAAACGTCGTGATCTACGTATTTTTTGATGAAACAAAGTTTCCCTTTCAAATTTCAACAATGAAGAGCCCAAATTACATTTTTCACCTTTGGCCTAAGGGAAGAGGGAAGCCACATCAGTCATAATCATAAATTCATAAAATTCAAAATCTTTCATTTTTTGCATTGAATTCCAAAAATAACAACCGGTACGATCTGTGAATATGGAGCAAGTTGTACGTACTTGAAGCATTAATTAAAATACCTACTTAATTGCGATTATTTTTTAAGATTAAAAATTAAAACATCTTGATTTATGGAATCTGAAATGATACGAATGAGAATTCCGATTCTCTGTTGGTCCATCCTTGGTGAGGAGCGCTAACCATCTCAAACAGACTAAAAAAACACGTATTTTAGAAAACTAAATTCAGATTTTAGGGCCACATTTCCAAAAATGGGGGCCCTAACTAGGGCATTTGCCCTTTATGATCCAGCACATGTAAAACATGCAAAGATCAGGAATCAGGAATCAGGAAATAAGACGATTTTGAGACGGATTTCGTTCCCTTTTCCTTTTCATTCATTCATTGCAATGCATTGTGATGTGAATAGTGAATCGTTAGAGAATCGTCGATCGTCCTCGATATTTTACACTAGACTTCTAGTCTATTTTTACGTGATAGTTTTTGCACTGCAACTGCAGCTTTAAAAAAGTTAAAAGTCTAATCAAAATATTTGCATAATATCACAGAACTAGATAAATAGCTGATAGCTGCGCTTTAAACTATGTCATTATGTCAAACCCTGTGTTTATACAAGTGTGCAAGTTGCAAGTTTGCAAAAAAAGAAGTGTAACTTTTTCTTTCTGATTTGTACCACTTGACTACTTGTTTTTTATTACATAATAATATCATAACATTATACTTAAGTACTTACTGTGTTACTGTGCTGTTGTGCTGTTGTGATTTGTCAAGTGATTGCAGTTAAAGTTGTTTTCGTGTATTTGAATATTTACATTTTACATACTTAAGTATAGAAAGGAATGATTCCAGTTCCAAGTTTGCTGCATAATATTATATCGGCTATTGTGCACATTTATTTAAGGCCAATTTTAAAGGATATTAACATAAGCTAACAAGTTGTATAATCAAATTTCTTAAGTTTAGTTAGTCAAATTGTTATTCCAGCTGTTTATTTTTCTACTTTTACTAACTGCTCCAATAGTTAAAGGAATCTTAATATTTTGTTTTGGTACCTGATTTAAAATGGATCTGAATCTTTACGAGTTGCAGGTACTTTTGTCAAGACTCTATCAATTATCAAGATTCAAGACATTTCTTGTATTTTTTTCTTCAAAGAGTGTCTTGGTTTATGATTTATGATACATGATTATTTGATGTAGTTATTTTAAAAAGTTTCTAATGTCAAATGTCAACTTTTAATGCGTATATTTTATGCTGACAGTTAATGTCGGGATAAAATATTTAATATGAATGATGAATGATAAATGATAAATTAAAGCAGAATCAAATTCATGATAACAACATAATATTATATTATGGGGATTGTAGATATTTTAACTTTTTACTCATGAAATGTTGTGTTTTGCTTTGTTTTTTTGTGTCAAAAAGGACTCGAGCGAAGCCTTTGCAAAGTTCGAGAGTGTTATGGAGAGTGCCAAGAAGGAGCTCATTTCCGGTATCAAGTTAACTCAGCTTAATCTAGTTGATGCATCGAGAGCCGAGATAATTGCCCTAAAAAGGAAACTACATGATGAGAGGGTCACCACGTCAAAGCTGAATCAAAAAATAGCAGAGGTTAATTCAATTCAAAATTAAACATACATACTTAAAAAATACATCATAATTTATTCTTTATTCTTTACTTTTTATGAATATTCTTAAAGCAGAGCTATAAAACAGACAGAATTAGCAAACTGTATAATATAATAATGCTGTCAAGTATTTACAAAAATAATACAAAGTTACAGCTTTGGAAATTGAAGAAAGACTGCCCATGTATTAAATATTATGGAGAGTCTAATTTACAAGCTGTATAACTTTGTACTTGATAATACTACAAAATAATACATTATTATAATATACTTCTGCATTTCTGCATTAAAATAATAAAATACTAATCGTTATTTAGCAGACAAAGTTCCAGTCAGCCGGATATTGGATAATACAAAATACAAAATAAATTAAATTTTGTTTTGTATTATTTGAATAATTATTACTTAGCTAACAGAAGAAAAGAATCGGGCAGAATTATCTTTGGAATTGGCTCAAGACTCAAAGGAGGATGTTGAACGACAGTTACGAGAGGAGGTTAAGCAGAGGAAGCAACTCGAGTTGTCTGTCGCCGAGAAAAGCAGCTTGATTGACAAGCTTCGTTTAGAGGTAGCCCAAATGACGGCGGAAAGAAGTCAGGAGAGAGTCAAACAAGTTGTGAGTGCAAGTTTTATTTACTTTTTCCTAACTATTACACATAAAATATAAACCTTTTGACTTTTCAATAAAATATTTTAAAGCATACAAGTATTTATCTAATTGGTACTTAATTGTTATTCTTTAATATTCTGTTTTTAGTTGTCCATGTCAGCATTCAACCCCAACAGACAAATTCAAGCAGAGGACGAGCTCGTGACCACAACCACCACCACAAGTGTTATTGTTACCCGTATGGAAACAGAGTCTACAGTACAAGCAAATAATAATAGCAAGAATACTACAACAAGTAATATTAGTTATGTAGAAAGTCCTCCGGTGTCTACACTACCCGTGTCAATACCACTGTTACCATTATTACCCCGAATCCGAATCAAAAGGGAAGAGGATCTTGGACCAGGGGAACTAGGGGAAGCACCTTCGGTAGCTACCGATAATTTCCAGCAGCAAGAACAACAAGAGCAGCAGCAACAACAAGACTGTACCAATCGTTCCGAGTCTGAGCAAGTACAAAGAGAGGAAGAGGAAGATGAGGAATATCGTCAAGGGGTAAGTAATAAGTAATAATCATAGTTACTTTAACATTTAGCTTAATCACCATAATATTACATTTCATTTTAAAATATTGACGCCTTTATTTTCTTACTTAATATTATGACTTGTTTTTTTATTCAGAGCCCAACCAGACAAGAAGAGGAATCAAGTGGTAGTAGTGAGAAGTCAACAATAGATGATGACCAAGAACAAGATTCTCCTTATTCTCCACCTCCATTTATACGCTGGACTGTACGACTTTATTTTATATTTTTACCATTTTTGATAACCATAAGGCAATAATATATTATATATTACACCTACTTATTACAGATGCATTCTATATTATAATTTTTAATTTTTACACGCAAATGTTATAAATAGAGAAAAAAACAGATGATTCAAAAATGCTGATTTTTTCATGTTTTTTCCTTAGGTAAAAGTCGAGGCTATGAGTCCACAGTAAGTTAAACAAGATATTTTTATTTTTTATACAAGCTAGACAACTTCATTAAAAATGAAATATTATATTTTCAATACATTTTTTTACATTTTTTAATTGCCATTTGATTATGATTTATGATAGAACGAAAATCTTTTGCAGTGGCTTTATAATTGTAGTAAAATTAATATCATCTTGACATCTTGTTTTCAAATCAACGGCTGAACACTTAATTTATTATTTAAAGGAAGTGAATAAATATTATTTATCATAATTTTTTGCTTTAGACCTCTCGAAAATTACCATCCAAGACCTCCGACTATTCGTAATAAAAAAGGACAAGAGGAAGAAATATCTGAACCTCTACAGGTTGAAGATGATGAAGAACAGGAGGAAGAAGTAGGAGAAAAATCGGAGGAACCGGAAGCAGCTGGAGAAAAAGATGCCTCAGAATGTCAGGAAGAACAAGAACCTGGAGGGAGCAAAATTACCTCAGAATCCTCGCCAACATCGACTAGAGCTTCATCGTCAGCATCCTCCTCTACAGCTTCATCCGATGTAAGCAAACAGTCAAATCTATTTACTACAGCAGATTGAAAAAAAATCTTAGCTTTTTATTACAAATTTCCTTATTTTAGTAAGCCTAAATCTCATTTTGTATTTTTATTGCTACTTATATTAAATGTCACTTTTCATGTTATTTTGTAATTTTATGTTGCTACTTATAATAACTTGTCATTTTTTTCTACAGAGCGAGAGTGAAGTAGAAGAAGCACTCAAATCCGTCTCAAAATCACCCCCGAAAAACAAATCACCCAAAACAACAACAACAACAGTTCCACCGAAAACCAGCAACGACAGTGGTTATTCCGGCATTCTCGAAGAAGACTCCTTCCATCAACCAAGTAGTATTATCATTGTTGACTATGAAAAGAGTTACAATAGTTCACCATCCCTTTATTCAAATGCAACTTTGTCCCATGGAAAATCAAGGTGGTCATCGGAGAACCGGGAGTTTAGCAAAAGTCCGGGTCCGCATACTGCATCGCCAAAAATTTCTCCAGGGAAGACAAATGAAATGGATGTAGATTCAAACATTCGTTTTAATAAACCCTGTCCAGCTTCTCGTAAACGAAAAATGAGATCTTACTCCTCTTCATCTTCTCATACATCATCTTCCTCTCACGAGCAAACCGTCAAAGTTAGTAGGAAGTCTGGAGAATCCCCGGGTACTTCAAGTTCAACTAGTTTGCCAGCCGTTCTAAATTTCATTCCACAGTCTGTCCTTAACAATCGACGAAAATCTCAGGAATCGCTTCCGCAACTTTCCGTTTCTTCTCCTTCTGCAGCTGAATCAACTTATTGTGAATTATTATCTGAAGGATCCATTCTCAAAATTCCGGAGGTAAAAATTCCAAATTTAAAACATTTTTTTATGGTAATTTTTAACATTTTAATTTTAGAAAAAAAATACGTTTTCTATAGAATAAAAAAATCGTATTATTTTTTTTATAGGCCTACAGAATAAATTACGGCTTCGCCAACAACTACCAGCTGGACCTCTGCCCTCACGCCCGCAGCTTCTGGTATGACCCTCTCCATGCCTCCAGCACCAAATACTTGATCCGGTTCTTCAACGACGACTTTGGCAAGGGGCTAAATCGACGACTCACCGTAAAAGAGCAAATTGGCCTAGCCGAGCCCCAAGTATTTCCCCTCAAGGTCAAAGATATCGCGGACCGTCTATCGGAGAATATGAAGCAACCCCGGGGAATCCGAATCTGGATCGATGTCCGGGACTGGAACATTTTCTCCCACAACATCTCCGAATTCTTCCAAGACTTTGGATCCTCCATCACCCACTTTTCCTTTGGTCGTCGGCTCTTCACCTTTGAGGAAGTTGGAGGCGACTACCTCCTCGAGTTTATCCTAAAAAACTTGCCAAATCTGGAGTATCTCGCCTTGAACGACGGGATGTTGAAGCGGGTCGACGAGGACTTTATTCTTCCCCGGTCGGTCCGCACCGGGTATTTCCTCAAGAAATTAAAAGTCCTCCGACTCCTCACCGTGGGCTTCAAGTTCGGCGCCCCCTTCATCATGGCCATCCTATGTCGAGCTCCCGCCCTCTCCATGGTCTATGGACTCCCCCTCCATTTGCTGGAAGAGATTGAGAAGCAGTTGCTAAAAAGCAGCAAGTCCTCCAAGACAAAATCCCAAATGGTCGACTCTCCCTGGCTGGTCAAATATACAAGCGATTCTTCTCCAGAGGTCTGCATGGACGGGGTCAAGTCCATCGAGGTTGTGAGGAATCGATACATGACCAATCAACATCAACCCCGACCTTTTTCCTACTATAAGGACATTATGACCCTGTTTCGTCTTCATCCCGCCCTGGAGGAACTGGACACCCGGATTTTCTTCATCTTTTGTGTAAAAACCCGGACATTGTGCCTGGAGAAACTGACCGAAATCCTCCAGCTCAACGCCAATTCTCTCAAAATCCTGAGGATTGAACCGCTCGCTGGAGCGGATTGTATAATGTTTACTCGATTAGAGAAATGCGAGACTCTTCAGCTGGACATGAAAATGGGCCCCATCATGGACCAGCGGTATTTCCCCCGGGGGATGGAAATCTCGGACATTTTCCCAAACCTCAAGACGGTTGAAATTATATTGGACGAAAAGAGTGGGAACGGGCCGCAAAATACGGTGCAAAACAGTGTCAAGGAAAAGCGGGCGATGGACCTGTTTGATGCTCATTTTCCGGTGGACACTTTTCGACCCATGGAGACGATGAAGAATGTCCAGCGACTCAATCTCGTTCAGTTTACGCCACCGGATCTTATGGAGAAGTTCCAGTGGCTGTGTCCAAATATCACCATTCTCAACCTCACTCAGGCTCTCACCGTTGTGGGCAAAGTTCTCCCGCATTGTTTCAAATTGTGGCCGAGGCTCAAGCATTTAATTCTGGAGATGACCTTTTTCTCTTTTATGGACTGGAATTTGGACTCGGCTTTCACGGGGATTCCACACATCACGTGCAAGGCTCTGGAGAAACTGATGCCGGAGGATATCCAGCATAGGATTAATACTTATAGGAACAAACCAGCGATTGATAATTTGAATGGTAAGAAAAATTCTGGATTTTAATTATTTTTTAAATTTTTTCTTTTTTAAAAAATGCATAATGTTTTGTCGTGTTTTGACCTTTGACCTTCATTTTTGGCCTTTTTTTACCTTAATTTTTGTCCTTTTTGACCTTTGACCATAATTTTTTGAAATTTGACCTTCAATTTTTGTCGTTTTTCCAGATTTGACCCTTCTCAAGCTTGTATTATTACACAAGGGACGGATGGAGAAGCAAATGCGGAGCTGTTTGATGACTCCCGTCTCGGCTTACTACGGATTTGGCAAGGACAGGATGCCCAATCTGAAGGTCATCATTGGATTCGATGACCGGGTCAACAGTAAAGATAGGAGGGACATAATTAGACATTTAGAGCCCATGAAGGTTCATGTCACAATCGACCAGTAGATTGCTCATTTAAATGTGTGTTTTCAATTGAATTGTCATAATTTTATAATTTGTAGTTCTCCAGTTCCTTCTTTATAAAATTATAATATTTGAACATCACGTACAATGCAAAAACAGAAAAAATTAGGAATTATAATGTCAATTTTCAAAATTCCTTAAAGGTACAAAGTCAAAAGATATTTTATTGTGTATGTACATTTACTAAACTTGAAACTGCCATAATATTATAACTAAAGAACTAAAGAAGTCGATAACGGAAAAGACTCGAGACTCAAGAGACTCTGTCACGATTTTACGTACTTTAGGTACAAAAAAAGTGTTGTGATTTTAATTGCAAGCCAAAATAATTGTGTTAGATGTTAGAAGGGGTGAGAATCGAAAATTCATAGAATTTACAAGAAGTAATATAATTTAAATTTAACTATTTAAGTCGTGCTATTGTTATCTATTATCCTTGTTTTAGTCTTTAAAATGATAGTTTATTATTGTAAATAGGTAAAAAGTCCAGTGCCAAAAAAATTAGTTTGCGGTTTGCGCTGGTTAAGAAAAAAATTAGGTTAAATGTTAAATAATAGATGCTTAGTAGCATGTTATAATATTATGTGATTCCGTTAGATAAAATAGTACGGTGAGGGATTCTTAGTTTTTAGTTCTTAGATTCTGAGATATTCCGCTATAAAGTTTCCCGCCCTCCATTTATTACATTATAAATTTAAAGGAGAAGTTCGGATTTTGGGCTAAAAAAAAGCCTCGTTTGGACACATATTTTTTGAAAGCCTATCACCTGGGGATATCGGAACTGAAAACCGTTTGTCGAAATTCGTTGGCCCTTGGGAGATATTGGCCCCCAAAGTTCCGAAAATCCATGAAACTCGAAAAATTCAAAGTTTTTCTGAACCCATGCAAGTAGCCTATCGTTTTGA
>JAQIVE010003862.1:0-15697 GCA_034698285.1 Sminthurinus bimaculatus | reverse complement strand
CGAAGGACCAAACCGCGAGGATGAGACGGAGCACCGATTCCTGAGCGTGAGATGGGCTGAGAAACACTTCCGGGTGATTCTCTGTCTACGATGATCGTTCACCAGTCCTCTTCTGAGGCTGGCGAGGGAATCTGGTGCAGTCTGAGCGGTTGGTATTCTTAATCAAATCATGGAAAAACAATTACAACCTGAGAACTTCAATACTATGAGTATGCAAAGCACGCCACATATTAAAACATTTTATTTCGACGACCTGTACGTGTTCTGTCTCATTCCATGGAATGTTATTAAGCAGTGTGAATGGAATACCCTTCAATATGTCATTTATGACGTAGATAAGTATTTTTTACAATTTGTAGATGTATGTGTGAAAAGTTTAAACTGATCATGACAAAGGAAAAATGCAGCACTATTTTTCAATTTTTTTACATTTTTCTGTTTTGCCTTATTTCAAGTTATCGCTTGACTACATACATGCAAGGTCTCACTGTTAATGGTTAATGCTAGTTATCTTACCATTTGCAATGTATTCATGAACATCTTTTTATCAGGCTGCTACGAATGTACAAAAAAAATATATGCAAAAACACAACAAAAGTTCAAGTTGTGTTAAATTTGTGTAAGTCGTATAATTCGCATAAATTAAATAAAACCAATCGTGATCAAGCTTTACTAGTTTTGATGAAAAAAGTCTCGCAGAATTCAAAGATGGTTTCAAAACAAAAATTATGGTAGATCAACAATGAAATCTCCCACTTTTTGATGTACTGGGATTTAACGAACTACATGCTTAATACATACATACACATACTATTAGATATACATCCATATTTATATTGCTGTTGATTAAAGTTTAAAGCGATTGAAAATTGGCATGAAATTCAGTACATAAATAATTTTGCACTTAATCCTATTGGAGCTATGTATATTATATATTTTAAATGCATGTAGAACCATTGTAAATTCTTTCCAACCCTTTGACTGTATTATATACGGATTACGTATAGAAATGTCAACCAAGTTGTGATTTGTGATCATATCAGGCATTATGCAGGTTTTATTGGGGTCACTGGTCACACAAGTAGGTAGTAAACGTTATGAAATTTAAAAAATAGACAACTTGTTAAATATGTAAGTAGAAAGTAGAAAGAAACCCCTTATTCTTATCCCGACTAGGGACTGGCATTGTCAAGAAAGTGGCAAGTGCTGAAAAAAGGCTGAAAAACCTTTTTGTCTTGAAGGAAAACTAAATGCATAATGACTCGCATATTATTCTCGTAGGGTTTTGCTGTCTGTTCAAATATTTTCTGGTGAAATAAGGAGGCTTGTTTTTGAAATTGATATTTTTAGGTTTTGAAAATAAGTCCCGTGTTGGTATAGGAATTGTGAAATTTCCAGGGTCTGAAAATCGGCTTCGAAGTCTAATTCATAATCATAATACTTACGCTTGCTGTGAACTTACCGGGTGACCTGTATAGAAGTGACGCTTTTACATGTAAAAAACATTGCAAAGCATCAGTTCTATACAGGTCACCCGGTATTTTCAGGTTTATGCCCAACATGCAACACCTAGTCTATACTGACGTTTTATGTGTTATGCGCCGCCTCAACTTTTGCTGTGTTTGTGCCAAGATTCTCCCTGAACTATGAAAAACAAAAGTCCTTCAAAATCTCGGTTACAGGACGGTGAGGTCAAGGAAAGTGAGTATTGTTCATTTAAATTCAAAGACATTCATTGCACAGTAGTTTTTTCACATTTACCCATTTGTTATTTAATACTCAGCTTGTGTTTTCGGCTTTTCCTACACATATCTATATTTGCTTACAAAATTAAATTTTAGAAAAGAAGAAGAGTAAAAGTAGTCGATCCTTGGCCTCTCGGAAAGCTTCTAAACGAAAAACTACACTACCCAAATCAAACGATGAGACTACAAATATGTTGGCATTATCAATCGCCGACAATGGCAACAACATCTACACCTCCTCCTACAACGAGGAAGAGGACGAGTATGAAACTGAAGGGGAGGGACGAGACTACGAGCGTTTTTACGACTCGAGCTTCCAACCTGTCTCCGAATCACAAGTCCTCCAAGAAAAGGAGGCTGTTCTCAAACTGTGTACACAGATGGCGGAGCATTTTTGGGAGTCTGCCTGGACGATTTGCGCTGAGCGCTTTTACAATGGAAATGCTCCCTCCGCGATCGCGCTGGAGCTCCGTGACACTTGGCTCCGAATCACCGAGGCTCAATACTTGGACCAGGATCAATCTTTGACCGCCAACTTGCCGCCCAACTTGTTGGTTCCGGATGAACCCCCACCTCTCCTCATTTCCTCCTCACTCTCCACCGAGGAGATCATTCGAGCCCGCCAAAGGCCCCCCAAAAAGAGTCAAGAACGAGAAACCAAGGAAACCGGACAGGGAGACACCGCCGAGAAAACTAAGAGTAGTGGTCGACAAAAGAGCCATAAGAACAAGGTAAAAGGGTCGTCCACCAAAAGTAAGAGAGGGAAGAGCGTCAGAGGTTTAAAAAGTAGTAAAAGTGCCATGAGCACCAAACGCAGTGCTCGAGGAGTAGGGAAACAGGACGGGAACAAGAAGAATAAGAAGAGCAACTCCAAAGATGAAGTTTGCCTTCTGGATCCGCCTGCATGTGGCCAGATTGCGGCTCCAAACACCCACGACTCTCTCCCTGGCGATGGGGAGGAGGAAGAAATGGATGAAGTTGCTCGGGCGATCGCAGCCTCGGGTTGTGTGGAGCGTCCTGCTGAAGAACAACAAGAAGAGGATACGGAAGTACCCTGGGACGTCATTTTTGAATCGAAGCATCTAGTACGTCATTAATTTTAATTTAATTTCATTAATTTTACGTCATTAATTGTACACATTATTTTTAAAGAGGATAATTTTCTGGGATTTAATTGCATATGCATACTCTAATAATTTAATGTTATTTTTTTCCGTCTTTATCAGTGTGACGAGGAACCGGTGAGCCGATCCGCGAGTCACGAATATCGAGCTTTAGGTTTAGAACCCTGGTCGCCATCGCAATCCCCTATAAGCGGCTCTGGCGTCTTTCGTTTTATAAATGAGACGAGAAGCTTTGTCAAAAAGCACTCGCAAATGCTACAGCAACTGCAAGAGAAAAAGTCTCGAGAACCTTTGAAAGGGAGCAGTGGTGGGGAGTCGGATGAAACTCCACCCGAGCCGGGGCAAAAAAGTGACGAGATTCCCTTCGATTCCTCTGCAGCCACGGAGAGGACGGACAAAGTGTTTAGTTTGAAGGCGGCCTCGGTCATCATTGAGGTTCCCATCAATGAATCTCAGAACAGCAAGGTAGGCGCCTCCTCCACTTCCTCCTCCTCTAAAAAACCGACCGTGATTATGGAGCGGATCGATAACTTGCTGCATGCGGATAGTGACCACGTTGTGGACATTTTGAAGCCCGCTGAGGTGGTTCAAATGGCGTCACGATCCACCAGCCAAGAGTTTAATGTTCAAGAGAGTGAATTCGATAAACATTTTCCTAAACGGCCAGATGGCAAGGACGAACGAGGTAAAATAGACATGCAATTTTTTTCAAAAATTACGAAATTTTCAACAATAATCAAATAATTTTAAACCGTGTATAAAAGTTAATAATTAATTAATTAAAAGCTAACGCCATGTTATTTTAACCACGTTAGATCCAAGGTCTGAAGACCGTCGGAAAAGTATTTTGAGTTCTCGACGAGAGAGTTCAAAGGTATAAATACATTTGTTCAAAAAAAGGAAAAACATAAGCTACAATTTAACAACTTGTCATACATAGGTTCGACAAAAAGTGTTGACTTTTCATTATTTATCAATATTTCTATTTTTAAAAACAGATGGACAGGAAACTGCTCGAGAAAAAGCCAGTGGGTAAAGGTAACACGAAGAAATCACTGGCAAAACCCACCACGACCAGTAAGGGCAACAATAAATCTTCTCCAGCCCTTTCTGCTGAGGGTGATGGAAGGAGAAAATCAGTGACCACTAAACGCAGACACAGTATTAAGCCTGTGTAATTTGTATGATAATCATTCTTATTTTTTATTTTTAGTCAGTGTTATGTTGTTTCGATGCTTTCCACATCTTTGAAAGACAAAATAAATAAAAATTTCCGTCACGCTTTAGTCGTGACGGAAAAATTGAAAGACGATATTATATGCGAAAGACAAAGTTTCATATTTGTACAAAGAAATACAATATTTGACTGTTAAACCACTCCAGACTGCCCAACCGTCCTTGCTCCAATGATCTCCTGCTCCTTGACCTTGGTCTCAAGCCAGGAACCGACCCTCTGGTAATTCGTCTGCATCCACTCAATATTATCTTCGACGATATTGACCGTCCGATTGACCAGCTTCTCCACGAATTTTAAGCTGCCTTTGTGAGTCTCGATCAGGCCCTTCAACTCCTTGAGCTGACTTTCCTGATTCCAGTAGAATCCTAGAGTGTTGATCACATAGCCGATTTGAGTAGAGTTGCCATAAAAGTCAAAGATGGACTTGAAATCCTTCTTAATTTTATCCAGCACCAACTCACTGCCCACGGTGCTCGCCGCGATCCGCTGCAAAACGACACTCGTATCAGCCTTGCTGATCTTGGAACCATTTGTAAAGGACTCTTCTATCAGATATGACAGACGCTTGGGGTTTCTGGAACAGGTGAGAGCACTGATCAGTCTATACTTGGTGATGGGACACTCAGTCTCCTGATACTTTTTCCACAGGAACTGCCAAACTTCCTCCTCGTTCTTGCTCGCGGACACCGCCGAACAGTAGACAACTGGCTGAAGATCTGGTGAAATCGGATTGACCTCCTGAACACTATTACGGCTATTGTTATTAGTATTGATACCATTACTGCTAATTTTCCCCGAATCGATCCATTGATCCACCAATTTCTCCGCAAGTTTTAAGCATGGTCCATACTCCAAGTTACAAGCCCAATCCAACAAGTTGGCTCGGAGGATTACTTGAACTCCCTTCTCCTCCGGCTTTTGTTCTATCCCGATTTGGTCCAGGACGGCCGAGAGTTTACTGGTAAAGAAGGCGCTAAAGTGTTGGAAGGAAGGTCCGCTACGGAGCATGTTGTAAATGTGCTTGATGTGGAGGAGAACCGTTGTCCAGGAAACGTACGCCATCTCCTTGTCCAGATAGGTTGTGAAGCCGAGGGCTGTTTCTAGGGAGACGTAGTTGGCCTTGGCCGCATTGAAATAGTCATCGATAAGCTTGGCCCGGGTGACGGCCGTGAAGATGTTGGGGTTGCTGACCAGCTGACGTTGAAGTAGGAGGGTCAAGTGGTCGTCATACAGCACTCGGTTGTAGCCACTGGCCACGGGGTTCACTAACAGCCAGGACAAGGTCAGATTGTTTTTGTTTGGATTTGGACTACTTGGATCGGATTCATCTAGCGATCGAAGAAGCGGCCATTGTTTTGCAAGCGTGTCGTTGGACATCCAAAAGTTAGGGCGATAGTCCTCCAGGTAGGTCGAGGAAGCGGGGCCAAAGCTGGTCTTGATGCTCAGGGGAACCCACCAAAGTTGGTGGTGTAAAGGACTGTCGAGATCATTGACACCGGCATTTTCAATCGTGTCATTTGCCTTCTTTCCCTCGTGGAACCTTTCCTGGGAAATTATAATTTTTTCGAGAATACTCAGACCCTCAGTTTTGCCTCTAGGCCGACTGCCACTGCTGCTGATACTGCTGCGAACTCGAATGAGAGGAAATCCAGGGTTGTAAATGTAAGACTCCATTATTTTCTGAACGGTCACATAGGGCTGATCTTCCAAGCCGTAGATTCCATCGTCTGAGGCCTTGACTGCCTCATCCAAGGAGGTGAACAAATCTTCGGTGAGGACGTTGCCAAATGAATGTTTTCGGAGGTAGCTTCGAAGAGCGGTTTGAAGCGTCTCTTTTCCAATGAAACTTTCCATCATAAAGATGAGAGAGGAGCCCTTTTTGTAGGTAATCTGGTCAAAGTCTCCAACGGAATTAATGTCAGACCGGTTGACTACAGGATGAATATCCTTTCCCGAATCTATTTTCAGAGCCACTTGAATCGAGTCTCGGTAGAAATAATCCCTTGGCTTGAACTCTGGAGCAATCTTCTCGACTCCCAGGTAGGAAACGTAGGTTGCAAATGCCTTTTAAAAACAATGTAAAAAATTACACCAATTCATTCAAATATTGTTAGAAAAAATAAATATAATTGTCAAAAACCAAAAGAAAAAGACGATTAAATTAAATTAAACCCACCTCATTGAGCCAAATGGAGTTCCAGTGCTTACACGTGACGAGATTTCCAAAGTTTTGATGAGCCAGCTCATGATTGACGGTACTGGTGATTTTATACCTTTCTGACTCGGTTGTCAAGTTGGCAGTATGGAGAAGGAGCCTTGATCGATATGTATTTGCACCCTGTTTCAATTATCATAATATCGACTGTTATTTAATCATTAAAATATTAAGAAACGAAGAAAAAGATAAAAGTTTTATGTGATATGTAGTACATATTATGTAACAATGAACTTCAATTTTAAAACGAACGTCTTACATAATTCTCCATTGCTCCTAAAAGTGAGACAAATAAAAACAATAAAATTACAAGTTACGTCATACACACGTTATGTAATGACTTTACACAGTATGTATTAGTATGTACCTACGTCAGCAATAAATATTTGGTTATGTAAAAAATATTATGCAATACATTATTACACATTTCCTTACCCGCCAAGAAATGTTCGTTGGGGAGAGCGACCGAGTCCATTTTGGGCAGTGGATACTCAACTTGGAAGTAGTCATCGAAGAAGCTGAGAGCTTTAGCCGCCACTCCAGCTGCATACAAACCACAATGTGCGTCAGAAGGTTTGGCCCACACTCTTACGGGCTTTCCCTTGTAAGCATTCAAGTCCGCTGAAACGCTGGTGTAGTCCGAGACGATGGAGGCGAGGAGATAAGTAGACATCTTGACTGTTGTGTTGTAATGATCCCAAACCCAACCTAAAAAGTAATGTAATTTTATTAAAGGAACTGTGATAAAAACTGTATTAAAGGCCTTAAAAATAATATTGTACATAATATGTATAAAAAATACCTTTGAGTCCGACGATGGGTTCCGAATAGGCGATATCCATGTTGCTAATACTGTTGTACTCAACTTTTCTCCCGATACTCACATCAAAGGTGGCCTTTAAATGAGGCTCGTCAAAGCACGGAAACGCTTTTCTTGCGTGAACACCTTATAAAATTCAAAGAAATGAAAAAAAAATTAAGTAAACACAGCTGACTTAAACAATGTGTGATAAGAAAATAGTAGCGAATTAATGGAAAATAGGCTTTTTGTTATTACTTTCAAACTGGGTGGTTGCAGTATATCTCAATTGTTTGGTTGTGGGGTCGGTGTAATTGCTGAGATAGAGACCGGACAGTCGCTGGTTGGAGACGAGGGAGGTGAAGGCGATGGTAAGTTGATACTCTTGACCAGCCTCGAGAGGGTTGTCCACTGTGATTTTGTACAAGCTTTCCTCAGAGGCCAACACTCGTCTCTCAACATTGTGAACGACTCCCTCTCTCCGGATGTTGCGAACTGAGACAAACTGATCCTGGATCGTAATTTCGACCGCATGAATGAAAATGTCCTTGGTGGCTCGCTCACATCTGAACAGGATCTTGACGATTCCCGGAGCTGTAAATCTTTCTCCCGCAACTCCCGTGTCATCGAGGATAGGTCGAATGAAAATGCTGTAGTGTAGCGGGACAATTCCCTGATCCAATTTTGGAGATGGCTCGTACTTCTTGCCCTTGAAATTTACCGATGGTCCACTTTCATCATACTAAATAAAAAATTTAAATAAAATTTTTAAAGTTATATAATAGGTATTCTACTAACCAGCCCATGGAAATGTTGGTAGTTGATATGTGGTATTTACCATTCGCTCATAGTTTCGATCCTCTAGTACATTTGTGACATAAGTCAGGCCAGCCTCCAGTTGAAGTGAAGGAGTTCCCGGACCACCACATTGCACTGACTTAATTGAACTATCAAACAAGAATAATATGAGAGTAACTACAGTAAATATTGGAAAACTACTTTTGTACATTTTCAATATTGTTGTTCAAAAACTAATTCTTTCGTTGTTTCTAATTAATTAATGTCCATTGAATTTGGAGCTAGAGAATGTAAAGTTTTTAGTCTAAAATAAAATCTGATTTGATAATTTTTGGAGGATTGAAATTTTGAATGTAGGAGACTTCTCACAGAGAGAGAGAGAACTTCTCCTTTCGTTTTGAATTAACTATTAGTACTGGAACGAGGACTGATCACAAGGAATTTAATAGGCATTTCCATTTAGAATTGGAAAGAATTAAAAATTCCCGAGCGCAACATAAAAAAGGGTGAGAAGTGAGTTCATTGGACGGCAGTCTATAAAAAGGAAAGGCATTAAATAAAAATAAATAATGTCCCAACAATATCCATCGTACATACTACGTACATATACATGATACAAACATACAAAGGTAGAATAGGGTTATTTTTATTGAACATGTAAACAGCTTTTTCATTCGCCATTTACGATGATCGATATTCAAGTACCTATACTTAAGCATGTATTTGTGTGCATAACATAAAAATTACATAAGTGTGCTAGGTAAGCTAAATTCAAGATCTGACAATATAATAGTTTAATGGCGTAAAACAATGGGACTTATGCGTCGTAAGGGTATGCCATAAGCTGTTTAAAAACTCGGTTGTTTGTTACATCAAAATCATAGATTATTTTAAGCACAAATCAGGTTTCGATTGAGAGTCAAGTCTGTCGGTGATCCCATGATCGATTTTCAAGATTTTAAGAGACAGCTTTTGTCCTATTGCCCCTAATCACCATACCTTTGAAAAAATTGTATCATGTCACTAAGAAAGGTTTGTAAATGTAACAGTTTACAAACACTCAAAACGGAGTATGGGATTTACTTTTACTTCTTGTCAAGTGAACCATCACTGAACCCACCACACGTGTGCGTATATGTACGTAAAATAAGGAACCCGTTAGGTAGTACGTATCATATCCAGCATACAGCAAAAAGCCTTCCTTTGAATAAATTTTTTTCCTTTGTGTTTTATCATAAAGAAGTAAAGAACTGCACCATCGCTAATTTCGCCGAATCGGTCACAATAAACTTGGGAAAATCATGTAGATATGTAGATTTAATAAAAGGGAAGGAGCGCAGTTATCACATATACACATATAGCCAATCGCACTAATTTCCAATTTAATTTGCAATTCTTTCATTTAAATCCAGCCAATTAACGGGCGTCCTTATATTACTTGAGTATGGATTTATATGGGTAATATGCATGTACATAATTATGTTGTCGCATAGCTACACTATCAACTATACTTTCCTTGAAATATTTAAACTTGCCTTCACGAAACGTCCAAAATGCAGATAAATGTACATGCAAACAAACTTCAAGGTCGAACCTTGCATGAGAAAATGTTTTAATTTTTTTAGATTAAAATTAAACCCAGTCAATTATTCATCCTCCGCAGATAGTTTTACATACCAATGCAGACCATTTCCCCCCGAATTTCTATGTAAAACATAAACACAGAAGATATATAATACAGGTACAATTATGATCTTTGTGTAGGCATCAGTCTTTAGTAAGTCTAACTAGGCATCGTTTACGCTTCTTGCGCATATACTTTTTCTGCACCTAAAATTACATTAAGTATACATAGGCTTATTATGTACTCGAATTATGATAAAAATACCATACCGTAAAAACGCAACTGACATAATAATGTATACTCTGTATTTGAGGAAACAAGACGCTCGTGAGACATGACACATGCAAAATATATCTAAATTTTTCGTCACGCTGATGCATCATCATTGTTCTCATCATACATAGTGCAGCCAGCAGGATTTTGCAGATAAAGCCTAGACTTAATGACATAAGTTGTGACAATTCTGTATAATCATAAAAATTACGTATGGTTCTAATTCTAATTAAAACCGGCATCATGATAATATCACCGCCTTGTTATTTTTCTGCGTGTTCGGTGCTCCTCAACCATTTGACTTTTGCATTTATCTGTACCTTAAAATGTTGAAGACTGGAGTAAGTAAACACTTAGGTGGATATCTATACATGTATGTTTATAATCTAACTAGTGTTTTCATACTTCATGTAGTAAATTAAATACTTTTCTCGTTCATCGTTATGCATATAAATGTATATTAAAACTACTGCTTTATATTGTATTTATGTACCTACTTAAATAATGGCTTTAATTTTTTTTTTCGAAGTACAGAAAGCCGGCGAGATGCTGAGGTTGAGATAAGACGCATCATGTAGGACGGAGAAGTAGTGTTCACTTTTATTTTGATTATGCATCCAGACCTGATTACTCTTTCTCTTTGTTCCTAGAATTCCAGCTTTGTATCGAAAAATAGCCACTAACAAACAAGCATAGCAATATTTGGTTATCTCACATAGTTTGACTAGGGTGTTCTATTTTAATTGCCGTATTGGTTATTGAACATGGAAAAAATGGTGTGCTTCAAAGTTGCAGCGGTGACATTAATCTTTTTGCTCATAGAAATTGTAAACTGTGCACCTTTGGTGGAACAGACCGCGGAGGATGGACAGCATGATGAAGAAAAAGCCAGGTCTGAATGCGCAAGTATTTTGTCTCCAGAACTAATCTCCGAAATTCAGAGTTATCGAGGAGTGGCCGAGAGAATTATTGAGGCTGCAATGGAGGGTTCATTTAAGGGCACAACTTATACTGAATTGGGTAATTAGTAATTAACGAGTTGGGAACATACATACTTTATCTACAGATTCCGTACATTGAACATAAACATCAAAAAATACAGTTTTTGTCTGTTTGTAATTTACGAGTACATAAAATTGATACATCATTTTATATACATAGATACCTTTGTGGACGGATATGGCTCAAGAATTGCGGGATCGGAAGCTTTAGGTAAACACGCACATTTTTTTTGTACTCGATTCTCTTTCTTATTTCTTACCCTACGAAACTAAAAAATAAATCGAAAAATGTTAACAGAGAAATCAATTGACTACATGGTCGACAAAATGGAAGAATTAGGACTGGATAATGTTCACACTGAGAATGTCACTGCACCAAAATGGGTTAGGTAATACGAGTGAAGATTTGAAAAGTTGTAATTTACATACATTTAGGTACATTTAATTGGTATGCATGAATATGATTTTTTTTCCAAAAATTACATTGTCCAAACCAACACTGTTTTTTTCTAGGGGGTTTGAACAAGCTTTCCTTTTAAGACCATACAAGAAAACAATTTCTGTTCTGGGACTTGCCATGTCAAAATCAACCTCAGAAGACGGAATCACTGGGCATGTCATTGTTGTTTCGGATTTTGACGACCTTCAAAAGAATGTGAAAAATGTAAATAATTAACTACATTCTTTGTTGGCTGACTAAATTGCAAGGTTAAGATATTGAGGACGTCGAAACTACATGCTATCTAATCTCTGCATCTTTTTTCTCTAGGCCTCAGGTCACATTATTGTTTTCAACGCTCCTTGGGATAATCCAGAAAATGCTATAAAGTATCGACAAAGAGGAGGTAAAAATTATAAAAATTCTGCCCTATTTTTGATACTAACCATATTGGTAAATATTTTAAAAAGCCATGATAATATATTCTATGGAGTAAAAGATTGGCTTTGATTTTGAACAGCTATCGAAGGAGCTAAACTGAATGCAGCTGCTGTGCTTGTTAGAAGTTATGCGACTTTCTCCCTTTCAACGCCGCACACTGGACTCATGTTCTATCAAAAGGATGTACCACAAATACCGGCGTAAACCTTACAGCTTACAACTATGTTATTTAATATTATCATGATAGTATTACAGGAGGTATTATTACATTATACAAATTGTACAAATACCTTTGTATCATTTAGAGGAGAAATTTCGATTGAGGACGCTGAGCTCCTGCATAGATTGTATAAAAAAGGTGACTTAATTACAGATTATTGTAATATGATAAATATAATATTGCATGAAAACAGATTGTGACCTAATGTATTAAAAGTACATTTTTAGTATATATTACAGTATGCTATTTACTATTATTACTTTATCACGTATTATGTAGATAACACGCTTTCTCCATGATTGTTTTTCTATTTTCTGAAGGTGAACGACCTGTGGTGCATGTTAGGCTGAGTAGTGAGGACGAAGGCGAGATAATAACGAGAAATTCCGTCGGCGACCTTACGGGCACTTTAAAACCCGAGGAATTCGTTTTAATTTCTGGGCACATCGATTCTTATGATGTGGGCCAAGGAGCATTGGATGATGGGTAAATTTTGCAGTTTTTCCTACGCGGTGCATAATTTACTTAACCTACTTTCATAAGTATAAGAAATATCAACTAGTTTAATATAGGAAAGCTCCTATGCTTATACCATGTAGGTACTCTAATTTTTTAACCCTGATATTTTAGATATGGTGTTGTGTTGTCCATCAAAACTTTACAAATGCTAAAATCTCTGGATTTGATACCAAAGAGAACCATTCGCACTATCCTTTGGACTGCTGAAGAAGTTGGAGAAGTACCCTTTGGAGCTCAACAGTATTTGAATGATCACCGAGAAGAACTCATGAACAACTACACAACATTTCTAGAGGCAGATTCCGGAATTTTCAATGCACATGGTCTCATATTCAATGGAACGAAGGAAGCTGGTTAGCATATAACATAGTTAAATTAATCAAAAAGACTGAAGAAAAATGAAAAATTGCCGACTACAATAATATATTATGAATCATTTTGCGTTTTTAGAAATCTAAATTTAAATTTAGATCGACAGTATGATTCATCATCCTTCTGTTTCTATAAAATACTGACAGTATAATGTATAATAATGTAGCTTTCTTCTCTATATGTATTGTCATAGGTTGCATAATGCGAGAAATTCTATCCCTTCTTTCCTCAATCAATGCAACAAAGTTGTATCCAACTTTTCCTCGGTTGAAAACTGATATTGTCCCCTTGATGCAAGGAACCGGGGTTAGTGGAGCCCTTATTGCAACAGACGCTGATAAGTACTTTTGGTACCACCATTCTCGTAAGTAATTCTTAACCGCAGTGACCTATAATATCTATGAATTATAATATTTAAACTTTGATGCCTTATTGCCTGAGTGTACTCGGATGCCCTTTTTATCTTTAAAAATATTGTTTTACTATTGACAGAGGCTGACACGATGACGTCAGTGAATTCTAGAGATCTAGATGTTTGCCTTAGTATGTGGGGCGTACTATCCTATGTATTGGGCGATCTATCCATTATGCTTCCGCGGTCTCAAGTACAATAACAAAGTATTTCTTTCACCGTCGTAATTTGTAACAAGTATTATTCTATGAATTTGATTAATGACAAAAGGAAAAAATGTAATATTAAGATCCTGGTACGCATTATAAATATACCGAATAACTGGCCAATCACTTGATGAATTTTTTTATAACTATTTTACGTAGGATACAGGAAGAATGAACAGCCCTGAAAAATTTTCAGTTTTCGCTGGAAACTTTCCCTATATGACAATAGCACTAGGATCTTTATCCACTATCATTTTTGGAATTATCTTAACTATAGCCTTGCGTTCGTTCTTCTTGCGGATTTTTAAGCCATCAAAACAAAACTCTCGCCTGAGCAGTCAGCAATATTCTTCAGTATCGATAAACGACCTCGGATGATAATTCAAGAGAAAAAGTGAGTTAAAAACAAAATATTATTTACTGACTAAACAGCGTCTCAGAACTTGTTACAAATAAACTTCAAAAAATCGATTCCTATGGAATGAGAAAATCTATACTTACTTTCATAACTTTAACAAAATTATGTAACTAACTAACTACTATACAGTATACAATATTATAATGATTAAAATAAAAACTTTCAACCTGAGTAATTGTAGGTTATAATTTTCAAATTTATTTTTTATTTTGAAATATTGGTGGAAACATGGAAGCACAAGTACATACATACTTACAACTAATCATAAGTAACAATAAAAGTCGCTATTTATTCTATACGCCTTCTGAAAAAAGTAACAGTAAAACGCATATCATTTTACTACTTTGCATCATCATACTGATAAATCATGATGAACAAACGCATTTAAATTTTCTGGAAGGTAACTAGAAGGAAGCATGTGAGTTATCTAAGCTATAGTAATAATGACATCGAATGTAAAAATACGCTGATACAAAAAAGTTTGTACATAGTAAAAAATAAAGAATTGTCCAAAAATATACCTATTTAAAGGTTGGCACTTCATAGCATCTTATGAATAGAAATATATTAGGAATAAGTAATATTGTCATCATCCTTAAGTAACGAACATATTATAGAGTCGGTATTTGAGATTTAAAAGTATAAATGAAGCAAAAAGATCCTTGCAAAAAAAGGTTAGTATGTACAAGATTCAGGCAATAGACCCTTTCATCACTCACTAACCTTCTGTTTAGCGCAAAATTTGACCACATATTTTTTATAAAACTGTGTAGGTTACAATGGTGATGAGTATTGGGGAAAAGTAATGTCCTTGAGAGGAGGTTAAATAATGGTGCCAAGTGTCCGTGTCGTATCTAATATGGCCCACCTGGGAATAGAGGACTTCCATTAAGAGGTGTTGGTGGTGTTAAACTTCGAAAACTAGGACTCTTAACAAAATTATTCCGTCCAAAACCAAGCAGGTGAGAGCTGGAATACATGAACCAACAAACGTTTATTTCTACTGTACACTGATAATTATCGATTAACATGCAATTTGTTTTTTATATAATATTTGAAATATTAGTAAAACTTGTGTTACTTTTGTAAATTCAATACTGAATATGAATTGAATAATAATTCCATTCTTACTAGGAATTTAAAAGGTCCACATTCATTATACATTATAGGCACAATATTGAGTTTTAAATTTTAATAAAAAAATAAATAATGTATAATAAAAAAAATATCATGATACTTTTGCAAGTCTCATTCGATTTTCAAAATACCTAGTAGGACGAATAAAATCATGTAAAATACTGTCTGGTGATAGTTATAACCTTCGGCGGCTAAACGGTTTTGGTGGGCCTCGAAATCTTTCCAAAAGTCCCTTCGGAGATGACCGTCTATTGCTGGATCCGCGAGATTCCGAGCTGCGAGATCTAGAGTATCTTCTAGGAGGCGATCTTGAATAACTCTTTCGCCGTCGTTCAGGGGAGGACGAAGAACGTGATCTTTTGGAATACCTTGAATATCTTGGAGATGGAGAACGAGATTTTGACCAGAGTCTTTTAGTACGGTTTCTTGATACAGATCTGTCCCTTGATCTAGATCTTGAGCGACTGAAACGAGAAGTCGGACGATTTCTTGAACGCCTTCCGTGTCTTGAAGAATGACGCGACTTTGTAGATGAATGGCGTCCTCTAAAATGTTTTTTGCGTGATTTGGAACGTCTATCATAACGTTTTGAAGTAGAAGGGGACCGACTTCGTTTACTTCTTGGTCGCTCTCGACTATGCTTACGTCTATCTTCTTTAACATGACGATTAGAGGTGGTAGAAGCCGACTTTTCGATACATTCTGTTGACCGAGACG
>JAQIVE010003861.1:0-15697 GCA_034698285.1 Sminthurinus bimaculatus | reverse complement strand
CTTATGCACCAACTTGGCATACATGTAGAGACAACCGTTTTGTCTTGACTCATCCTCCCTCGCCCACTCTCTCTCCTTTCTCCCTCTCTCTACTCCAGTAATTTGAAATGTCTTTATTAATGAAGAGCTCCCTAGAACCAATTAAATTGCACCAGCAGGATGAGAAGAGACAGAGAGAGAGGTAGAGAGAGAGAAGTAGGAGTTAATTTCACATATAGGTAGAAAACAGACGGTGGAAAGAGTAGACAAGTTGTTCGGGGAAGTGAAACAGAGCTGGAGAATTACAAGGAGAGAGGGAGGGAGCAGGGATCTCGACTTAATCCCATCACAAATTGCCTCCCCTATTTGTTTCACCTTTCACTTACTCTTCTTTACGATTTCTATTTCTCACTCCATAATTCTCTACATGTATGGAGGCTTCAAGTACAAGTACGAGTACGAGTACGAGTAAGGGTATTACACACAGGTTAAGAGAAGAACCAGAGCCAGCACCAGCGCCAGATCTGGTTCCATAAGTGAAAGCATCTCGTCCATCACAAGCGAGTACCTCTAACCACTTTGCAATTAATTGTAAAGTACTAAGCACAAGGTAACTATGAAGAGGTTCTTCTTCTTCTTCCTCGGATGAGCCTCACGCGCCAGAAAATACGGCCAAGATAAATTACTGAGCAACCCACACAAACAAATTCCTGTCCAAGTTAAAGCTAGTACAGACTTGAAGAAAAGCGCCGTATACGTTGTAGACATGAGCATGACGAAGCCTCAAACTCAAACACAGCGCTGTGAAACACAAGTTTTTAGTAAAATTTTATGCTACAAACTTATCGAAAACCTACTTATAAATATAAAATCGGAATACCTAGATTTGCAATCATGTACAGAGTACAGAGTTCTTGAAATTATATTAGGTATTTTGTTTTTTATTTAATTTTTATGCCATACTAATCATTTTTTAGCTAAATTCAAAATAAACAATTGCTTGCTAACCTTTAGCCATTGAGAAGAAAAACCTTACGCTGGTATTATTCTCAAAGCGAAAATTTTCTGGAGCAACACTAATGCATTGAAGCAGCATGTAACCCGAAATCGTAGAGAGAATGAAATAAACCACCAGAAGATAAATAAAGTCATTACGATGGAAATTTAGTAATTTCTACATAAAGTAAAAGTAAAACAACAGCGATTCTTTGGTCAAAGGATTGAGATGGAGGGTCGCAAGGACGCATGAAAATTGTAAGAACAGTCACAATAAGCAACGACCAACAAAAACAAGCCTTGTTTTCCCAAAATATTGAAACTCCAAGGGAATATCGAAGGGAAAGTAGTTCAACCGGGACATAACAAAGAGGTGCATAGAGAGAAAGAAGAGTTAGCTATCAGCCATACATTATACATACATAATACACAATTCTCTTTAGTTTAGAGAAGTAAAATAAAATGTCCAGACAGCCAAACTAACCTGGTCCTAAATAAATTGCATACATTTTGGGAAGAAGAAGATGAAGACTAGGAAGGAATAGAATCATCATTTTCTTTGATCCTGGGGACCACGGTATGATGACAAGAGAAAACATTAAAACTCTGTTCGTAATGGGCAATTTTGATCATCATAATATCTCTCTCTCCATGAGACCATTTCTCTTAGCATCCCTCTTTGCGTCTTTATCTGTATATTCTGTTACTATTTCCCCTTGGCCTGACTTTCTCTTGCCGTCTCTCTCTGTTACTTTCTCTCTGTGCCTTAAAGTAAATAAGTCAAGAAAGTTGGTCACACAATCTATAAAGACGGACGCACGGTTATCTTCCTCGGAACCGTTTCATCTACGAGATTTGCTCTTGTGAAACCACTTTACTACTCTCCGTCGTCCTGGATAATATTGTACTTACTGTACTTTATGTTGAACTAAATGCGACGCTGTCTCAAGTCTTACTGTTTACTTTAACCAAATGAAACAATCCCTGGGTCTGTGTAAAATTAGCGACCCTTGGCTCTGAAGACAAACATTGTTGGACTTGCATGATTCCTCTATGATGTTTATCAAATTTATTTTTTTAAAAATATATTTGTGATTTTTTTTGCAGCAGAAAAAACGAACTTTGAGAAAAATCACCACAAGAAATTTTTACAATCAAAACGTTGCATAAACCTTGATCAACCTCTAATAAAAAAGGTCTTTCTATTTTGAAATAAAAATTTTGTTACAGAGGAAACTTAAACTGAAACAAAAAATACACTCATCACAAGTATCAAAGTCTTCTTCAGCAAACAAATTTTAGACAGGCGGGTCGCATCTTTATAGAACTCCCGGTACGCTCCCTCATTTTCCTAGTTTTTCTTTTGTACAACTTCGAAGAAGCATCTTGTATATGTATATAACTATACATACTAACATTATAAGATACCAGTATTTGCCTTCGAATTTTACCTTTCTCGTTTTGGCCTTTGATTTGACTTGACTCAGCTCTAAACTTGACTTTCGCAGAGAGAATTGAACTGACTTTTCAAGTCTCAAAGTGTACTTAAAAGAAATGTAGAAATTTCAGGGTACATTTTAGGGCTTGATTTTCTATTATTCATTTAGTATCAGGCAAAGACTTTTGTCATGTCGAGAGGCTGTGAGTTGAGGAGACCGGTGAGAAGAATACAAATGTTTGGAAGGAGGAAAAAGAGTCCTGGGGACATTTCAGAATTTCCACACTTGATAAAGACAAAAGTCATAGCCATAGCCATAGCCATAGCGACCAAATTGTAGCCCTTTGACTGACATCGTCACCATCATCATCATCTCTTTGTTTGTTACAAAGTCTCTGACTGTTTGTACTTTCCCTATGTGAATACCAAAATCCTTTTATATAAGATACAAGGCTTGTAAATGGAAACGGCATGGTGTGCTGAATTGTAACCAGTGCAGTTCTATTACTGTTCAATGGACAACAAAGCAGTATTCCTATTGCAAAATAAATGTATATTTGATCCCCAAAGTGTCTTTGTCCTATGCCATTGCTTCGGCGTCAAGAGTCTCTTTTTTATTTTCATTAAGTACATTTGTATTTTTATACAGACAAATATGTATTCACAAGCACATTGGCCTTTGCTCTTACTTAACTTCACGGTTATTTCTCCAAATAAGATATCAAAATACTTTTTATTGCTTTCCCCGCTTTATTGCCTTTATTCTCGGATCACCTCATCCACTGCTCAAAAGTGGAGATACAAGAGATACTCTCACGAAGCGCTCTTGACTCTTGCTGAATATTTAAAAGTAAAGAAATAAAAAATTATGTGTGGATTCGGCCATCTTTTAC
Organism: Sminthurinus bimaculatus; assembly: GCA_034698285.1. Classification (NCBI taxonomy): domain Eukaryota; kingdom Metazoa; phylum Arthropoda; class Collembola; order Symphypleona; family Katiannidae; genus Sminthurinus; species Sminthurinus bimaculatus. The sequence goes on along the minus strand of JAQIVE010003861.1, from coordinate 12,391 downwards.
GATACAAATGAGTACAGATGCAAAATGGAGCGAATACTCACAATGTCCTATACAAAGGGAATGAGGCAAGAGACAATACATAAATACAAAGAGATTCTCTTTTTGCACAAAAAGAGGAATTTTGTTCAAAGAAATCCAACTCAAAATTCAAGATGAAGGGATGCATGAAAAGTCTAAAATTCTATTGCAAAATGCGTAAGTAAGCTCCTTGTGAATTGTATTTAAAAATTGAAAATTTACGTGGTATACTCGTATAACACCGTTAAATGGCTGTTTTATACCCAGAGTCTGGAAAGAAATTGTTTAATCTTCTTGATTTTTTAATAATCAAATTAAATATTCTCCTTTTTTATAGGTCTTACATTTACTATGCATTCTGTGTTTTTTAGACGCAAAGTAACCTTTGTTTGCTTTTTTACTTTACACGATATTTTTTTCAGTTTTTATTCGAGATTTTGATATTTTTTCCAAACGTTGGCTAGATTTGATTAAATGCAAGTACCCAACTAGCAAGATAACAAATTCAATCCATTTTATTCACCTTTTTTAGAAGTGTGCAGAATGCAGAATTGCTTTCATTTTCTTCTAAGAAATCATTTCATCTTCCTAGCATAACGAGTCATACTAGGAAAATGAAATGAAATTGAAAAAAGAGCAAAAGAGTGCAAATTTACGTTGGATTAGGGAGGAAATGGAAAATTTGGAAGCCTTACTTCTGTAGCCTTCCCTCTTGCCTCTAAATCAATAAATCTAATAAGGAAAATCATATTCTATATTTGCTATGTCCTCGATAATTTATGGCAAAGTAGAAAAAATAAAAGAAAAAATGATTAGCTTTATTACTTTTGCTGTTTGGAACTAACTCTACTGGTCGTGGACATACAGCCACATGTTACCAGCGAGCGTATACATTGAGATTGCCTCAACACGACAGACACAGCTCACTTAATTTTTTAAGGCTCATTTATTTTTAATGTTTTCCCTCTTCCTAGCTTCCAGAAGCAGGGTAAATACACTTACTTAAATGTACTTATTTGGTGTGTATGACGCATTTCTTATGTATGCATTCGAAAACTTGTGTTACGAAATATGTAGAAGGAAGAAGAGGTTGAGATTTGGTGCGTATTATTATTACTGCTACATAGGATTACTGCGGCAATTGCACGGAAATGCGAAATACCTACTGTACGAGTGCTACTAAAATAGCACGACAATTGACGAAAAAACTGTAGGACACAAAAACTGCGTAGTGGTTGCTCATAAATTCAAACTTTATGACCAAAATGCAATAAATGCGGGGGATAAAATGAGCGTCGCCTTGCCTATATACATCTAGTCTACTTATATGTAACATGTATCAGTAAGTATCTGTATTTTTATAAATAGATGGAAAGGGAAAGTGCGGAGAAAACTAATCACGGCAATAAAATTAAGATTCCCCTACATATTGATGACGCATACATAGATATGAGGTCAGAGCAGAGTTTTATTATTCTGTTCAAAAAACCATGGACGTAACATTCATTTGCTAACTAATACACATACAAATCAGCAGATTGAAAGGTTTCCCAAAAAGGATTTACTTTTCTGCATTTTGAGGAAAAACGAAAAAATGCAAAATAAATTTTGAATTTATCCTGTGATATAAAACTAACACTTAAATACAACCTGGTTTTATGAGAGAAAAAGTTTGTTCATAAATTTTTTTCTCAAACAGAATAATTTACTAACGTTACGAAAAATTTAATTAAAGTTTTTCTCTCTGAAAAAATAAGGTGCGTAGTACAACGTACCTAAATACTTCTTCCAGCTATGTATAATGTAAGACATTGAATAGGGCATAAATTTTTGGTTTGCGTCTTCAGAGAAATTCCCCGTGTCATTCCATGCAATGCAACACGTTTCTTTCCTTTATTATGGTCTCGTGGAATAAAAGCCGCACGTCTTAATTATTCATTTTATTGTGTTGTGTATTATTGTATTGTATTTCTCTGTATATTGTACCGTATTCACACAAGTATACATATTACTCGTACATGTGGCATGAGACTAGATCAAGGTGGCAGTGATTAATATGAAAAGAACAAAGAGTTTGTGTACAGTACACTGAATTGTAATCGCACACCGCACATCATCAAGTTAGCTTTGTCTGGCTGCATGCAGTCATCATCACATATTTAGACAGAAACATACCTCACACTTACATACATACATACATCCATACATGCATACAGACAGCCATAAATCACAATGGGCAACCAAAAAATGTGCCACTTTTATTTGATTTTATTTCTTTTGTACCCTGACTGAGAAACTCGTGGTTTCGGCTGCGGGAACGGAGGTTGAAGAAACTCTTGGCAATTTAATTAAAAAGTGTCAAAAGAGACTCGGAGAAGTTGAGACTTATCATTAATAATGAAAGTAATACGGGTAAAATAAATAATGTGAGCTCTGTCCTGGCGGCGGAGAATTCAGCAAGCTAATATATATTTATTATATAGATATATTTTATTTCACGAACAAACAGTTCCAAAAAGCATAAAAGAGAAAGTTTTTTACTCGGAAAATGTTTTTATTACAATTTTTCTTGTTAGCATTAGATTCTAAGGTACCTTCATTTCAACCTGGTTCTGCGGTTTGAAATTTACTAGAAAACCATGTACGTATATTTTTTCTTGTGAAGTTACGACGCATTATTAAAAATTCAAATTAGAATGCAAAGTCACTTTTTTTATAAAAACGGATCTTCATAATTTCATACTCATTTTATTCATACGTTTAAAAAAGCACGTTGACTTTGATTTCTAGTTTGGCTGTAAAAATAGTTTCGGTTATACGTACAGAATATGAAAATAAAATTTTGGTGAAATGAATGCTGCCTACTTTCTTTCTTTCTCTCGTTCTCTGATATGAAGCTTTATCTATTTGCCCAGGTGTCATTTGGCTTTTTTGATTAGAGGACAAAACTCCGTCTTCTCGATACTCATATTTCTCATATATTTTTTACGATTGGCGGTGCATGAGTATCATTCCAAGACAAGAACCTATCGTATCGGTCTTACAATCACACTCGCGAGAGTCAGAAAGGTAAATCCTGTGCAAAGCTTGAAGAGTACTGCAGAGACATGAAACATGATCCGGAAATGAAGGAGTTGATCTATGTACTCGTTCCTCTTTTTATTTTCCATCATATCATATCATTTCCTTTCTCTCTTTTCTGTGTACACTGTACACTGTATACACACAGCAGGAAGATACGCAGACGGCATGTTATGATTTCTGCAGGGAAAACAGTGAATACAAAAATCTCACTTTTTCTTCCTGCACATCAAACCTGAATCTACGATCTTCATCCTGGTCTTAGTTTTTCATTGGTGGATTCCTTCATGTGACAAGTAGGGATTTCACTCAGATCTTCTTTTATTACATCGTGCAATTTTCTTGACTTTCCGTTCCCTTTCTTCTTCTTCGTTTAGTGTACATACACTGTACACATAGATATCTCCACCTCGCGCTCACTCACCTTACGATTCGTCATAAAATATCAAAAAATACTTTTCCGTTTTATAGCGCTTATAAATATTTTAAAGGGAATGCTTTTCTAAAGCAAACGTTTGGGTGCAACTGTGTAGCTATTGTATGGTATGTTATCAAGATGTGTCTTATACACATGAACATCTGTATTTTCAGATGTATAATGTTTCCCGTATAACGTTTTCTTCCACATACATACTTCCATTTTCAATAAAGGGAAAGCAGGCAAAATCTTACGCCCGAAATCTACCAACATAAAAGATCTGCGTTTAATGCTATATACGGTCAGCTGGGCAAATAGCAATATGACAGAAATGGTTAGAACACTATCAAGCTAGACCCCTGACTCGTTTTTTACCCTGAGTCACCCTATTTCAATCACTGAAAAATAAAATTTAGTAGGAAAGCAGCAGACTCACTATCTTTCACAATCATGAATCATAATGGTGATGACTATGTATATGTATACATAGTGGCGGCATGAAGACATTGGAATGCATTCTTTATGATTTTGCACAGATTTTTACTATTTTAGTGGTAACGAAAATATCAAATAATCCGAGCAAGCTAGTTTTCTGGACTTTCTAAAATCATTGACAAAGGTTATAAGAAGCCGTATAAAATGCATAAAGAAAAATAAATAGAAGTAAGTATGCTAAATTTGGTAGCTGACTACTCATTGAACCAAATGAAGCAAAGTTGTTTAGGTGGAAGATTGAAAAGAATTTTCATGTGTGACCTCTGCTTATTGAATTTAAGTGGAATTACCATTGCTCGTTCAATCCAAAAAGTCAGGTTGACGGAACCTTGTATACATATTATATTATGTATTAGATACAGCCGGAATACTATGTATTACCAGAATTCAAATGTACAAGTTAAAGCTAATATAATTAGTAAGGCCGGCTTTTAAAATCATATTACTCACAACTCAATCGTAGATAAAGACTGTGATATAATGAGACACATGCATCCATATGCATATAAGCCTAAAATCACTGAGCTTGGAGGGGAAAGCGGTGAAAAGTACTAATTTGCCCGAAGAACTCCATTACCTCCAATATAATTCAATGTTTAATAAGTGTGTACCGTTGATCGTGAATGGCAGTAAGTAGTTAGCTAGTAGAAACAGAAAAGTCGTTATACTTTGTGTATAAGCCGATTAAACAAGAGTTAATTGATTTACCCGCCCAGACAGATTTGCACATTTGAACTGATAAAATCTCCCTTTTCATTTCCATTTCTATTACCATTTCAATCTCTTTCTCTCCTTCAATATCTAGATATGGATGCACAAATAAGGTTCACAATGTATTTGAATGAATTTTCGTGGTGACTTTGGATTTGAATTGTACTACACTGAGCTGTTATTGTGCACATGCAAAATTTGAGTTCAAAAATTCCATGCATGCATTTAATTATTTCTTTGGCATGAGCAGTTACAATCATTTCGGTCAAAATAGTCAAGTTTTGACCGCCACTGAAAAGTTTTCACGGTTGTCTTTTTAAATTGGCAAAAACCAAAAGAAGATTCTTCATAATGAATAATGAAGCTTCATATCGGGCCATTGCGAGTAATTTTGTTAGGTATTCTAGCATTCTGAAATATTTTGCTTGTGACTTTTCCCAAATATTCCGCAAGTTGAAAAGTTGCAAAGGGAAAATTACTCTAGACTTAAAGCCCGAGAAAGTAAGATACAAGAGGACAAGAAGGTATACGAGACGAATACATTCCCTTGTGTTTTATATATTGTTCTTGCCAACTCTCCAGTTTCTTGACTGAATACAGACTTTAGCCTTAGACAACAACAGCTCTATGTTGCTCTTTCTCTCTCTCTCTCTCTTTGTGCATTTCTTGAGATTTCATCCTCGCCTTAGGCAGTTGCTTCATTCATTGAGCGGGTGATAAAAGTAAAAGTAAAAATAGAGCCGAAAGAGCCTGACGAAGGGGAAAACGAGAGGAGGAAAGCACGTTCTTGTGTAACAACACAATAGAGGACGACGTGTGATGTGATACAACATTTCTCTCGTCTATTCAGCCTCAACTCGAACCAACACTGACTACGACGTGTAGATATTGGGCTCCAGGCTCAATCTTCTGTAATTCAAGATGAGCACCTTCCAATCACTCTGTACATTGTTCGCCATGTATATCCAATAGACTTGGAAATTTCTCTTTCTTCTCCCATCTTTTATTAAGGAGGCTTTGCAACGGTTACATTAACAAACTTTGACAGCGCATGTTTATTTTGTCATTTTGCTGAGACTTGGTTCATCTTCACTATCTCATCATTGGTTTGTAATAATTTAAATTAAAATTTAAAATATACATATACTCGGAAAATTGACTAAACATACGAAAAACCTAAAAGTCTGTTTTTACCCATGTAAAACCCTTTTTTATTTTGTTTCATATCCTTTGTCAAGTTTCCATTCATGTACATCGTACACTGCATCACATCCAAATTCACATAGACACATACCCATACATACCCATACACACATATACACATGACGCATTAGATTCAAATCACAGATTATACTCTACAAGAGACAGATGAGAAAGTACCATCTCAAGTTTTGAGTAGGCCGATGGGGATTGTGACTCTGTCTTGATATTATTTGTATGTATATAATATATACGTAGTTGGCAGGACGAATGAAGAGTCTTTGAGTTGAGACTTTGAGACTCTTCACTTTGTCCAAGAATAGGGAGGAAGAAGAATCGTGTTTTACAACCACATAGATATACATACGTATAAAAGTCTACCAGGACGTACACCCAGAATATACAATGTAATGGGACTACTCTTTGAATTGAAATTCCGCCATTGAAATTCTAGTCAGTATAATATACAATGTATTAATACACACAGCATTCTATTATATTATAGTGCGACTATGAAGATTTTAGAAACGTCTACATTGGGCTTTCTAAAATTTGATAGTACTATCCATATCTCTCTTTCTCTTTTTCTCTGTATAAACAGTAAATAGAGTGTAGGCGAGAAGTTTTTGGTATTCCGTTGTGAGCCTGGTGTCGAGAGACTTCTTGAAAACTCCAAGACTCGCGATGGAAAGTCCTGGAATGGCCCCAGGCAACCATTTACATTTAGCGTCATCACGACAATTCTTGTGTTCATCTTCATATTTATATGTACGTTGTACGTCTTTGTCTTCATTTTGTGTTGCAAACTGTAAACTCTTATTTTGTGTACTATTTTAACGGGCAAGTAATGAGCAATCTAAAAGTAAAGTTGAAGCCTAGCACAAAGATTTTAGTCATGCATTAAACTACACCCTCTTCTATTCAAGAATGGAAGAAATTTGGTAGAGCGCTAAAAATTACAAAACTGGGGGAGGGGGCTGTAACTTAGTCAGATTTACTATTTACTGCTGGTGCAGTTACACATACTGTCAAGCAAAACCCCCTGACTTGCATAGCGATGTCAAAGTAAAAGTTTGTACTCCGTGATTAACCACAAAAACTTATTGTTAGCACTTCTAACACTCTAAGATTATGTGTCAAGCTCTGCTTTCGCTTTAACAGAAAATGTAACATGATTTATTTTACCTTTAAATTACTAGAGCCTCTTTCCGCCAATTAAAGTGCAATGTGCAATCTACATACTACGGTAAGTTTTTGTTTTACGTCGTACCATTGTTTCAACGTGCACTGAAGTTAAAAGGAGAATGAAATATGAATATAATATTAAAAAGCCAAGCTGCAGTAGAAAGATGCATAAGAACGTATAAGAAATAACATAAATAAAACTAACCGTCGTTTTGGCGAACATAAAATTCACCTTTGTTCATGATGGAGAAAGGAAAGAAAAAAGGAATAGAACGCATTTTCATGTCAACGTTGATTGTCTGGCGGAAGTGGGTGAAAAAACTACAGGATAAAGGCAAAGCTAAAGTAAGGAGGGAATGAAGATACATAAAATTGCTTCACGCAAAAGGTGGAGCTCATTGGTGCATTCTTCCTTCTCTAGAGGGTGGGATTCTAAAAACGTCGAGCTGTATCGAGAGAAAGTACAAGTCGGAATGCAGGAGAAAAAAATTGCACCATGTAGTAAAACTGAAAGGTTCTTCTTCCGAAAAAATTGTACAAATGCATCAATCTTGATATGGCAAAATCGTTCATATGAAAAACAACTGCATTTGGTAAAATATGAAATACGCTGCAGATTGCAATACATATTACATATACACAACATAAAAGACATATTATTCATGCCTGTGGTTGAAAGAGAAAAATGCGATGCATGTAAATAATACAGTAGGCCAAAACACAATGCCATACCACTCCATGCTGTATGCAATACTACAAAATATACACATATATATAATACAATGCAATAATGCTGGAGAAACCCGCAGACATGCGAATCGACTCATTTTTTCTCGTTTCAAGGTTGGCAAAGGAAGTAGACCGGATCGTTTCGCCATCCCTGAAATGATAAAGTTGCCCACCAACTCCAAACGTACTCCGTATTCCGCTCTTTGTATCTGAGTTTCTATATCTCGCTAAATGTGGAACTCGGACCGATTAACTGGAGAATATTGTATTTTTTCTCGTTTTTCACAGCTGCTTCAAGAATGAAGCGGAAAAGGATAATCTATTTAAAAATGGAACAAATTGACGCAATTTCAAAAGCTGAAATGCTAAAAATTGTTAAAATTAACTACATACCCCAGTTCTACTTTCTCTCTCCTTTTAACTTAATTAATTTGCTTGTTCCATGGTCTACTTCTGCATACTCACAGTTGATGCTTGTATATACTGAGTTTATTTGGGTATGGTCTGCTTTTGTTGGCTTTCTCCATGCAGATTTGGAACGAGCATCCCGCGGCTTGGAATTCAGTATGAAGTTTTAGATCTCATGCCAGAAACCTTGAGGGGCGGTTTTGGTTTAATAGTACACAGTACATACTGTAGCATAAATATAACTAACATACATACAAAAACAGTCCTATGGCTGTAAAAGCTCATGTAAACGTATGCAGGATGGTTTCTACATTCAGACTTAAGCTACAGTTACATTTCCGATGCACGTTTTTTGCCGGAATATTTCGTCTCGTCCTCAAGGTTTTAGTCCAGCGAGAATTTCTCATAGAGAAGAAACCTTGGAGATCGTCACAACAGATAAACGTTTGGCTTGCAGGACTGCTGCATTATCACTGTATTTTTACATCCCTGACCTTTCCAAACATATTTTTTGTGTGACATGACAAATGACACTTTTCGCAGTTTTGCCGGCTTTTGTCGGCAAAAACTCAGCCAAGAATCTGTGCTTCGTACAAATGCTGCTGCATTTGATCGTAATGGCTGGGCTTATATTATACGTTAAGATTACATCAATTACATGGCATAACACATACCTAGTTTAAAATTTAAAGACGCCTATTCGCTGGGTTTAAAAGTTTCAAACATGTAACTTTAAAGTTGTTATACGACACCTATTGTTAGACAAAGGTGTTCAATCTTCAATTACATGAAAAGGAAATCAGAACAAAGACTGACGTAAGGAGAAAGGCAAAAAAAAACTAAAATTGGCTAGAGTGAATCAATCTCAATGGCTCATTTGATCTAAATGAGCTAAGAGAGTTAAGAGTTTAGTCATTTTATTCTTCCCTTTTTTCGTCTAACTAAATGACTTTAGACGTTTTAGATGCGTATATACACTATCTAGAATGAGAAAATAAAAAGAGAGTGACAAAAATAGAGAAAATGAAAGAGAATGCTGTAGGGGATTCTTTTACGTTTTACTTGGACATTTGAGATTTTTTCTTTCAAGTGCATACTTAGCTTAGAGAATTACAGTAGTATGGTACGTATAGTTACAATAGCAAATTTTTTTGTAATGTATTTTAAATGGGGAAAATATATATGTACATAAGTATGTATATGTAGTGTTGGAAGATGGGCTGATGGCGCGTATAGTTTACGTTGACATTTTTTTGTCAATGCATTTTAAATGGGAGGGAATATTTATGTATGTAAGTATGTATAATATAATAAAAATATTTATGCATGTAAGTATGTATAATACAATAAAAATATTTATGCATGTAAGTATGTATAATACAATGAAAATATTTATAAAAGTATAATACAAATAAAAAAATTTCCATGTGTTTTAATGTGTAAAGGGTATGTCATAAGGGTTTAATAGTCAACATGCATATTTCTGGTAAGCCCTTTAGGACCCTTCTCGTATGTGTTGTGTTGTTCCAGTAACTTGAGGTAAGCTTTTTTACTCACGTAGACATACCCTTTCACCTTAAAATAAAAAATTTGGTTTTGAACACTTGAAGAGTCCAACAAGGAATTTTATAATCCAGAAACCCTTTTTTCTCGTTTGCGTATTTAAGCTCATGACTTTTCTTGGAAAAGTATCATTCAACTTCAAAATTTCTTAGGAAACACTACCCTCTCTCTCTATTCCAAGTACTTTGTCTTTTTTCCCAGAAACTCTGTCCAAGTACCCTCTCTTTTCCAAGTATTTTATCTTTTTCCCCCACTCCACTATGGACAACTCAGGTGACTCCACCATGCCATTCAACAGGCGAGCTGAGCTTTTTGATATCTCTAACGACTCTTTATATTCACTTCCTCCAAATTCTCCACCTAGCCCAGGGCCAAGGTCATCCACGCCCATTCCTGAAGCCACACCAGAGTACGAACCCTTGCCCCAAATTTTACCTTGCTCAATGGCAACTTACGAGGATCCAGTTGCCTTTCCGATCCCTTATGGTGGTGAGCTCCTCGACCTTTCATCCGACTCTGAATCGGAGGAGGAGGTTTCTCTTGTCCAACCTCAGACACCAGAAGCCAATGTTTCTTCCATTATGCCCGATTGTGAGCTGTCCAGAATTGGTCGCCATGAATCTTATCATGGCCTTGGACTGACCACCCCTGGAAGACCAGTCCCTCGCCGAAACTCCCCTCCACCAACAACAAATGGACATGAGGGATTGTTGACTCCACCATCCTTTCCAGAATCTTCAGCCTCTCCAGCCTCCCCAGAATCTCCAGCTGATCAGGGTCTCCCAGTTTATGGACCAGAGCCAGGATGGTCCTCTCCAGTCAACCCTCCCCCACCACGATTGCCACGAGATTCCTCAAGTGAGGATGAGTATTCCTCTGAGTATGATGCCTCTTCCGAATCTGAGATGGAAGAGGAGCAAGAGGAAGAGGAAATGGAGGAGGAAATGGAAGAGGAGGAGGAGGAAATGGAAGAGGAGGAGGAAGAGGAGGATGAGGAGGACGACGATTCCGCATCTGGTGATGACTCTTCTGACACCTCTGATGATGACGAGCCTATGGAGGACCGGCGGTACAGGGTGATCAGGGATAGCAGGGACTACTTGAGGGGACAATTCCGGGAGAGATTTGGGGACCGGACACCACCAAGGCCAGCCAGAACAACTGCTGATCTTTTTGTTTCTGGATACAAAAGATCCCCAATCCGAACTGTTGGTGGTATGACCCCGAGCCCAAAGCGACGTCGGTTGTATTCTCCAAAGCCTTCTCCATACAGATGCGCTTCACCTGTGGCTGGACCAAGTGGACTTGGACAAGCTGCCCCTCCTCCACCAATGACTGGACAACAACCATTGGACCAGTCCCTTGAAAATATAAGTTTCAACCTGACCAGTGTGAGCACTGTGTCCCAAAATATAGGTGAGTCAAATAACTAAAAAAAAAAAATTGAAATTTTGAAATTGTCTTTGAGGTCTAAGACTCCCCCCTTTGGTAGTACCTCTACCTACATAAAATTAAGTTGTCGATTTTTGCAAATTTTTGTTGACAGATTATGATGAATTAAAGTGATGATTTATACGACTGCTAACTTTTACTTCAATTTGCACATATCGACGCAGAATTTCATGGGGAGTCCGAATCTGGTCCCGGAAGACCGAAATTCGCAGTAGTTTAGAAGTTATGACGATTTTTCTAATTTATTTTTCTTTATTTTGTTGCTTTCAGGTGAATTCGCTGCAATCCATCCCGACATGCCTGAGACTTTTGCCAACATGTTGGACATTGAACCGCAACTTCAGGCCTTGGCTCCTTATCCCCCTGCAGCTGCTCCAGTCGAGAATGTTTTCATGGGAATTCCAGAAGTCGAACTTGCAGAACTTCAGGTCTTGGCTGCTCCTCCCCCATTAGCTGTTCCCCAGGAAGTTTTCGTCGTGGAACCAGAGGTTCTTCTCCTGGATCTTGAGGCCGAACTTCAGGCCATGGCTCCTCCTGCTCCTGAGCCATTCTTTGTTCGAGTTTTCCAAGGAGAACAAGAAGTTAATCTCGCTCAACTTGCTGAAGGAGGGGTGGTTTTTGATCTTGTTTATGATCAGGAAAACCAGCCAATACCATCAGGAGATGAGTTTGTGTTTATTTGGAACAATAATTTTTTGTAAATTGTTGTTAATTTTTGTAAAATTTTGTTAATTTTTGTAAATTTTTGTACAATTTTGTTGAATTCTGTAAAAATTTTATGATCAATAAAAAAGTTGTTTTGTATAAATATGTTTTTGAAGAAAAATTGCATACCTTTATTTCTTATTTTCATAGTATTTTTTCCATTTAAATTTTCATAGTATTTTTTTTTTTAGTTCAAATTTTCATAACATTTTAGTTCAGATTTTCATAATAAATTTTTATAATTTTTTTTTCAAAGTAATTATTTAGTTCAGATTTTCATAATAATTTTTTTATAATTTTTTTCTAAGTTATATTTTAGGGTCATATTAATATTTCATTTGAACTTTTTGGTTTGTATTTTCATAGTAACTTTTAAGTTCTATTTAGGACCATATTTCATGTGAACTTTTTGGTTTGTATTTTCAT
>JAQIVE010003860.1:0-15698 GCA_034698285.1 Sminthurinus bimaculatus | reverse complement strand
AACTTTGCTTTTTACACTATATGCGTTTTCTATTCCGCTGACGAGATCCTTGACGTCAAAGTCGGCAATCGCTCTTCTTTAACACGACTCATGTGCCCGGAATTTCAAAACTTTTGAAAACTAATTTGTAGAAATTCAAATTTTTTATTTTCGCCAAGCACTTCCAACTGCTTAGAGACTTTCGTTTAAAACTCGGGGTAAGGGACATTTTCCACCTTGCCCATTATTTCTTACCAAAGTTATGGCCCAATTTACTTCTGTGCTGTGGTCACGCCAGAGGCCTTAAAAACTGGGTGGGGAAAATTCTGTTAAATAATTAAAACTTCCGGGTGTTGGCGGCAAAAAATCTTGCTGTACTTGCCGGTGAACAATACGACGGGAAAAGTTACTGGAGGAGCTCATCACCTGATGCTGGCAAGTCTAGCAAGCCGTCTAAATTTACCATGCCATGCCACCGGCGGGGCCGTCGTCATTGGAACCGGGTATAAAACCGTTACCTGTGACTTGGTGTCCAATTTTGCCGATTTTGGGTTGGCATCGGAGACCTTGTAAAATATATCAGAGTGACAGACAAGTAAAATTTAAATTTATTCATTTTTTCTACTGCTTGTATTGTAAAAATTTTAGTTCAATTTTGAATGATTCAGGTTTGATGTGATGGAGCCAAACACGGCCAAATATTTGGTAACCGCGGCCTTTGAAAAGAATGGATGAAATGGAATGGAAAAGAAAGGTCTGGATGGAAAACCCGGAGCAAAAACGAAGCGCCGTCAACCGGCAGCTGGTGGAGGGTCAAAATGGCTGGAAAAATCTGAGAAAACTGGTTTCTTCGAACCTGGAGAGTATTCAGCTTTTGTGGTGGGAATTTTATTCGATGGGCTTCTTTCGGGATTTTGGACATTAATTTTTGAAACAATTTTGAAAAAATGCAAAAGTTGACTAGCTGTGGAAAAAAACTTGATATGGTATCTATTAGATTATTGACGAGGAAGATTTTTCCCAGGAATTTTCAAACATTGGCAAATTCTTTGTATTTTGGTCCGACGAAATTAAATCAGTCCTTGGTGAAAAAGAAAACTTGGATTTAACAATCAAACATTGATGCAAGGTGTAAAAACAAAAATGTCTGAATTCAAAATGTTATTCTGATTCGAATGGTATAGGTAAAGGTTAGGGGTGAGCGCGGGACGACTTTTCCCATCCCGTACCGGTACCGGACGACCTTCTGTTCATCCCATCCCGTCCCGGGTCCGGGATTTCACATGTCCATCCCGTCCCGTCCCGGGTCAGAACATATTTTTGTTCAAAAAAAGGAAATTTTTGCATAAAACCAACCTTTCTCTATTGAATTTTAGGAAAGTCTTTACTCAGAAGGGAAGGATTAGGGCCAGAATTTAAATCCCACACCCTACCCACAATAATTCTTATAACTTATGAAAAAAATCAGAATTCCATCCCATCCCGTCCCGGGTCTGGACTTTTCCGCCGTCCCATCCCGTCCCGGAACCCGGGATGGGATATCCCATCCCGCGCTCGCCCCTATTATAGGTACATAGTATGTAGTACGTAGTCTCACTTCTCTGCGACAACCGTGTGACCCACAAGTTGGCCTATAAGTGTCAATCTAAAAGATCAAAATTTTAAACTTTGGCGGGCTCTGCACGACGTGTTTATGAAGATAACACGGAAATTCTTGCGGGACCTTTACCTACTCGATAAGGGCTTTCAATCAGGGTAGGTCTTGTTTCAAAGTCGGCAGGTCACCCGAAAATGATTACTTGTAAGGTGCAGGAAATTTTTGACGATGAATTTCTCAAAAGATTCCTTCGGGAAGGTCCAAACTACCTTTTCTTTTGACAAATTTTGAAGTTCATTTTACAAACAGAAGCTGTAAATTTTGGAAAAATGGTAATGGAAATAGCGTCAATGGTGGTTTGATGCTTAGACAAAATGTGTGTACAAACGAAAGTAACTTTTAAGCGATTGTCTCGTGCTAAAAATTCTTTATTTCAGAATGTGTACATTTTATAAATTTCATATAATTTTATAAATCATGAAAATAGTACATATCATATACATAAGAATTTTGATACTTATCATGTGTCTAATTATTACAGGCTACATAAGGACACGAGGTATTAATAATATATGTAGCAAGTGCAATATTGTTGTTAAAAAACAGTGTTGCAACTGCCTTATTTATACAGCCTTCATCCTCGCCACAAGCTTTTACCGCAGCCAAAAAAATCTCACTATTCTTCGAAACACTGGCTTGAAAATTATTTGCGGCAGTAATGTATTGAACTTGTACGTTCGAGGTTTCCAATAGCGCCTGCGAAACAATTTTCGCCATGTAAACATTGCTCTCTTTAGTGAAAACGGTAACGCATGTAAGAGGTGATGTCGGATCGTTAATTACACAGTAGGGGAAAAGGATCCACGCACTAATGAAGGAAACACCCGCAGAAAAATAAAAACTGGTTGCGCAGGTTGCGGCCTTTTGTCCAACCCACTTGAATTAAACTCCTGGAGCACCGAACTTTGATAAACAATGTCACTACTGGAAAGATCTGCTGCCACCGACGGATTTTGCAGCTTATCCGCCTGTTCTTCTTCCTGTGTATTGACCGGGGCATCGTCAACCATTTGTCTAACATTTCTTTGGCTCTGCGTGAGAAAAGAAGCTTGTTGATCCTTTGGACCCGCAGATTTTAGAGGATTGCCTGCTTGACTTTTGATTTCGAGTTCATCATTGTCGAGGTCAAGAAGGTTCAAATTCTGCAAAAGTTACCAAGGCAAAGCATTTTAAAAAATGACTATTGAATTCAATTTAGACTGAATTTTTAAATAAACGACTCTTGCTAGGCTCACAATTTATGCTAATTATATTATATTGTGAAGCAACTTTGGCGACTTACCAGTCTTTTTTCGTAGATCAGGTCAGTCCACGCCGATGATACAATGGACAGGCCCACGACGGTCAAAACTGCTTGAAGGAACAACATTTTATTTGGTTCTGGAACGGTGCTATGTAAACATAAAAGAGTACAATTATAAATTATATGTGAAGGACTGAATGGGCTATCATGCAAAATCTTAAATTCTTAGGAGATTTTTATCTTGTTATTTTTTATCAGTTTTGAGCGATTATACTCGATACAACGAACGTTCCAAGTAGGTATACTTTTAGTAGATTTAAAAGATTTTGTACTTGCTGTGTAGATGATGGTGATTTAAAGAGTTTGATATTGCTTTTGAATTTACCACTGGTAACGTTCGAGCTTTTATACTTGACTTTTGTATTTAATTTGGGCTAGACTTTATCCTCTACATCCAATTTTTCCCGACATTTTCCTCAAACTTTTGGTGGGATTAAAAATCTTTGTTTATGATGCAACAAAATCAACGCACCAGACAACAGCAGTAATTGCACAAAAGATTCTGCAGACAATCCAAATACTTTTTTCGGATTTGTCTCAATTTTATACATTTTTGATGCTCCTCTGTATTCATCATCTAACATTTCTAGCTGACAAAATTTCGACATAAGCACAAAAGCGTAGATTTTCCTGCTTGTTTGTTTGCAAAATCTCCCGAATATTTTCAACTCAAAAGAATTCTCTATACGTCATGGACTATGGGGGAATCTATTGTGATACATATTTTTTTATTTGCTTGTGGTGAAAATGAAAAATCTGCTGCAGTCTTAATTCAATAAGAAAATTTAAATTCAGACTTTCCTCGTTGAAGAATTTACATTTAGTTGAGCTTCATTTTAAATTGCCGCGTATGATTCGATGAACCACGATTCAGACACAAACCGACTTGTGCTTGCTTTTATTTTAATATTTGCATGTGCACATGAAAAATTATAGTTTTTAATGTTTAGCGTGTTTCCCTCGTTTAATATTCTAAAATTAAGGCTAAAATGCTAAAATGATATTCCACTTTGGAGTTACATGTACAATACAATTGTGTTGAATTTACATACTGGTAATTTAGTCAGAGAAAAATACATACTCCAGCCATTTGTGCAACACATCAAAAAGTGCATATACCTGTTGTGTAAACATTGGAGACCAAGTAGGGGAAAGTAGTGTAAAAAAATATTGAAAAAATCTAAGTAATATTCTTCTTTAGGTACTTTATAGAGCTCAAATCTAAAAAAGTAATTAAAAATGCATCTTCATACAACGCGCCACCATTTTCTACAATACTTCTAGGCTTAAGCTTGAAAATTAATCCAAAAGGCTTTTTGTTGTAAAAATCGTCCTAAAAAGCGTGCGAATAAAACTTGATTCATGCACCAACATCATGTTCATTAAAAGTGCCTAAAGTTTTATTGGTGTCTCATATCAAATTAAATGCCATATTAAAAATTATATGTTTACACACCCTCGTTTGTATCGAGGAGATCATATTTAATGTCTATTGTCATACTAGTCAGTATTACAGACGTAAAAATCTGTTGTCATTGTTTGCTGCTTTTACAGTGGTTTGATTGAGTTTATGAAAGTTCAATGTTACCATCTGCAATGTTGAAAATCCAGTGGATTTCATAGCCCTTGTATATTGTATGCAGTAAACTTATGTATGATATCCATTCAGAAAAATTTCTATGGGGTTTCTGGCACGTTTTCCTTGTAACGTGTCGGAGCTGCAACTGCATAATATTTTAAAGGCCAAAAACATTAACATGTAGCGGCCCGATAATAAATGACACAGATAATTTTTTAAATGAATTGGATTGAATTGAAGCCGGGAATTTCGAAACTTTTAAACGCCGACTGGGAGCCAATTTGAGTGAATTACATGTCAATTGTGAATATTACATTTTTTTTGTCATGTCATAATTTACTTACAATGAATGTCAATTTAATTTGAAAAGTTTGCCCTTAGAAAAATATACTATCAAATCTCATAAAAATTTGTTACGATTCGACAAGATTGACAATTTTTGATAAGATTTTCAAGATATTCCATCGAAATCTTATTAATAGTTGATCAAAAATGACAAGATTCTCAAACAGATTCCTGTCAAAATGTCATAATATTTTTGTCAAGATTTTTGTCTAAGGGCAGAGTTCTTCAATTATAACTGTAGTTAACTCCTAAATTGAAATTTTAATGAAATGTTGAAGAAACTATTAAAAAGAAATTCTAGGATTTTCGTTTTTTTACCACAATTTGTTGACCTTATTGATTATTATTTTAAAACATTGCCGCTACCGAATGTTTTGACTCTATTGATCGATCTCAAAAAAATAGCCGAAAATAACAAACAGAGACGCCAGAGGGCGTCAATAGTAAATTTACACGGTTCGAAAAGAAGTTCTGCCAAAGATACGGCAAGAGTGACCAGAGCAGCCCCAAACCAGATTTTGAAAACCAAGTGGATGTCTGAATCCTGCAAATCATGAAAACTCGTTAAAACAATTCC
The DNA here is from genome assembly GCA_034698285.1 of Sminthurinus bimaculatus. Classification (NCBI taxonomy): domain Eukaryota; kingdom Metazoa; phylum Arthropoda; class Collembola; order Symphypleona; family Katiannidae; genus Sminthurinus; species Sminthurinus bimaculatus. Next base: position 10,258 of record JAQIVE010003860.1, on the reverse strand, counting down.
CAACAAAGTAGAAAACCCTCAAGCATCAACATTTAAAAATCAAACTGATTCACTTAAAATGTTTACCACAAAAGACAAGGGTTGAAACTTGGCTATGGTCTCATCCACAAAAAAGCTCGAGTTGCGCTCCATGCTATACTTTGGATGGATTTTCCTCAATCTCCATCCGTTTAAATACCGCCAGAGTCCAGAGCGGAGCAACGAGTGCAGTTTGCGGTCCAAAAAATCGGGGTCGAGAATGTCCAACCCTGGTTGAGTAAAAAACCCAACTTGTTGCATAAAACTCTCGTCCTTCGAGTTATGACTGTGCGCAAATTTCTTCCCCGGACTTTGCTTCATCTTGAGCTTGAAAAAATTCCAGTAGAATGAAAAGTCCTCTTCAATTGTAAGAAAAACCGTTTTCGGAAACGCCAGATTGTTGTCAATGATGTCTGGGAGAATCTCCGTGCAAATGATGCGAGACTTGTTTAGAATCAGCAAATCTCGATGAATTTTCCTACATGATTGGTAATAACTGCAACCCGACTCTTCGTACGACAAGTTGTTAGCCCCGGTAATATTTTCCGGAGCAGAATCAAAATCATCGACTAAATCGCTTGCAATAGTATCTTTCCAGACTCCAGAAACACTTGGAAGATTGGCTCCTGGACATTCCCAGTTACACTGCCCGTAGTATTTCAGGTCATCCCGGACCATATCAAATTCAAATGGCAGGTGGACGGAGGACGACTGCTGGGTCAAACCAAAAAGCGGAGGTCGGGAATGGTCAAACCTACTGAATTTGACCTCACTTTTATTCTGACAAATGACGCTCGTCTGGGTGTAGAAAACGTAAAAGGAGGTGTTTTGCAAAAACTGGTTAAACTCCTTGAATGGACTGGCATAGGGAAATTTAAGGGCGTACTCAGAGTGGAGAAAATCCAAATAGCCGTTTGTCAGCACAACCCCGGTGAGCAACCAACAGGTCAACACGATTTTACAGAATGGGCGCAATTCTTGTCTCCCTGCCATGACAACGGGCAACTCCCGGTCAACTTGGACAATCAATATTCGGGATAGCCAACAAACGTATTCGCTCGCCATTTTACCGATTCTTCGCCAATCCAGCAGTTTTTTCCAGTAAAATTCCCAGGAAATTCTGCAGTTTTGGTGATCCTCCGAATTTTGCTGATCAATCGTGTTTCTCTCCCGGTGAAGCAGCATGATGACGGTCAGAAAAAAAGCGGAGCTGGTCAAACTGATGGCAATCCAGAGCCAAGTGGCGTGGTCAAAGGGGTTCGTATAAATTTCCAGAGAGGTCACCGTCTGATACACGCCATCTGTGGTGATGAATTTGAACCGAACGTCGTCAAAGGCCAGCCATCTTGTCATCGTGCCGAACATGAAATGTTTCTTTGGGGAAAAGTAAATGTAGCTTCCGTGGACGTCATGGCAGCTGGAACTTCTCTTACGGCAAGTTGTCGTAAAATTCTTGTTGAACAGAAGCAGCTTCAATATCGGACTTGCAGGAGTTTCCGTTTTTAAATCTGTGAAGGACAGCATGAAATGGTGAATGGTGTTTGGCTCAATTTTATCGATAGAAAGCCAATATTCTTTAAGCTCCAAAACATTTTGAAGATTCCCCTGCTCTCTATTCTGTACATCGATTATTCGGTTAAAACAGTTCGAGTCAGATTCTTTACTTGCACAATCGACTTGAATTGTGATATTGTCATAGTAACACCAGTAACATAGAAAAAATCCCTTTGAAATCCACATTTCTGAATTTTGGAGGTGGTTGAGGTCAACTTGATCTGCTAGAGTGTTATATTGCAGTGTCAGAACAATCAGTGGAGCAACTGCGTGAAAGTAGAACCTGGGCGTCATTGTTGGCAATCTGTACGAAATTTGGTTCAAGTCTTCTAGTGAAAAGGTATTCGTTGAGAAAGAAAACGGACTCAAAGGTTTGCATATCAGAAAAAAGAAATCAATTGTTCTTTTCAAATCGCATTCGTAATACCCTGGAATTATGCACCGAAAGTTGGATTCCGAATACATTTGCATTTTTTCAATGACGCCGGGCAAATCTGGGGCGAGTTTTACTTTTTCACCGGGGAGTCGAACTTCGAGGGGCAGTTCTGAGACTTCAACGAGGCATTTCAAGTGCTTTCCGTTGTGAAGCAAAAAGCCGTTGTGCTTTCGATTAATTATATCTTTGATCCACCAACTGTCCAACTTTTCCCGCAAATCCCAATAGTTTGCGGTCACGACGACGGTCGTCATAGTTTCTTCGGACGTTTGGGATAGATGGCGCGGAAAGTCAAAGTCATTGATGTCGTTTACTCTTTTTTTGAGATAGAGTCGGGACACAAAAAAATGGCATCGTTTTTGCTCGATTAAATCATTTTTTATGGCTTTTACATAGGAGGGTTGAATTGGTTGGAAGGGTTGAGGGATTTTAACAAGGGCTTGAGAAAAATCCAATAAAGTTAGTGAAAGAAGAGTAAAAACCAAAATGACGGCCATTTTTAGATGATTTGAATGGACGTACTAGACTCTGGATTGCAAAATTGTTGTTTTCTACGGAAAAAATAAATATTTTTGTAAGAATTTGACTTTGTGTTTAAAAATAATCTAGTTGAAGCGACGATTTTCTAATGAATACATGAAGCAGAATCAGAATGACGGGTTATAAAAAAAACTTTCTTTTCAAATTTTGTCGAGTATCTAAGATTACATAAAGTAAAGGATTAGTTTATTTGAGATTACGGCAATAAATGGCGATAGTCAACTTTTTTGACAGACAAAAGCCGACAGAAAATGCTTAGAGTATTTTTAACTTCAAGCCGTATGCATATGTTTCATGAGAAATTTTTGTTTTAAATGTCAAAGGCCACGGTAAGTCACAATTTTTTGGTTCGGCATTCGATATGCATTAAGCTCATTGAAAATTTAAATAATTTAGAGTTTGACGCAGCACGCCATGATTTTTAATTCTTAAATGTCTTCATGACGTCAATCCCAGTTTGCAATTTTATTTTTCCGTCACGCCGTTTTTTAAAAGTACAAGGAAGGCTTACAAACCAACGGATGCATTTTGAATTTTGTAAATTTTGCACTCAAATGAAGCTTAAAATTTTGTTCTCGGTGTCGGAAAAGAATGAATACAATAAGGTGCGTAATAAATTGTTCGTTGGAAACATGACAAAGAAATGACACAATTTTGGTCGAAAATCTTCTGAACAACTTTTGATGAGCCTCTGATGAAATTTCACAAACATCTCATCAAAAATTGCATTTTTCCATTTTCTATTCGATTTTTTTCTAAGGGCTGCTAATGTAATTAAACCCAATGTGCGAAAAATATGAGTAAAGTTTTGTCAATATTTATTTTAAGCATGTAACAAAACCAACGAGAATCACAAATGCAAGCAGCATAAACTAAAGCCAGTGTCAATGATAAAAAACAAAGCCAGCCGCGGTAGAGATAAAAACAAATGTTGATTCTATTCTAGGAAAGATAAACGACCCCTTATCAACTTTTTATCCGCGCATAGCAGAAAATTTACAGACTTGCCTCTCATTTAACTTTTTTGTATTGCATAACCAAAATTCTGATCAAAATATTGCCAAATTAATTTAAAAACTCATTATGAGTGTCTCGGAACAGCCGGTTGCAATTGTTACAGCAACAGGAGCTAAAGTTCAAACTCTAGTCGTAGGGGGTCGTCTTAATGTCAAAATGACGGACTGGAATCCTCGCAAACATAAACGGCGTCACGTTGAAGCATCATCAAGTCAAAATCAAATTACCAAAGAAAACCCTCAAAACGAAGTAACAAATCGTCCGGTCTATAATATAAAAAGTATTGCAATTTCCGGGGTCAATCTGACCTTTAATAAACCGGTCATCATCTACGAAAGTGGGTCAAGACCACCCCGAAAAAGAAGTCCCTTCCGATTTCAAGTGCGAGATCCCACATTGTCATTTTGCGGAAGAGAGCAATTTCTTGAAGACCTCTTTAGAAAACTACATTCCACAGACTCTTCAACAGCAAAGCAAGAAAAGGGAGTCCAGCGAGTTTGTCAGATAATTTGTGGTCCGTCTGGTATCGGAAAAACACAAGTGGTCAAGAAGTTTATAACGAAGTATGGGAAAATCTACAGCAATATTGTGTGGATCAACAGTAATTCAGAAGAGGACTTGAGACGTTCTTTCGAAAAGCTTTACAAAAAACTTCTTGGTAGATCTCTCAGGAAAAACTCGAGGGAGTTCATTGATCCAGCAGATTCTGACCAATCTTTGTCTTTTGAACCAAAGGCGCTTACAGCGCTCGTGAAAAATGTGTATCGAATTCTAAGTGAGCACAAGACCTTGCTAATTTTTGACGATGCACTTTGTTACTTGTACTACAACAAAAAACCAGAACCTAGGAGGTCTCTACAACAATTTCTTCCACCATCGTCTAGCGGACAGAATGGAGCAAGATATCCGAAAATCATCATCACTTCATCAAACGACAATCCAGGAGATTGGGGACCTTTACACAAGCAACTCGTCCGACTTCCTTCTTTATCTCTTGAAGAAAGAGTTTCCTACTTGAAGAATCAGCTGGTCAAATATCTGATGTTCGACAGTGAAGAATCCCAGCGGGATCTAGAATCTCTAGTAAATGCTCTTCAAGGAGTTCCTTTGAAATTGGAAAAGGCTGTTCAGTTCATTCTGGATAAAAACCAACGGGCCGTTTATGACAATGAAGTTTTTACAATCAGTCAGTACCTTGAGGTGATTCAGAGCCAGGCGGAAGATCAATGAATCATTCGTGCTTCAAAATCTGTATCTAAATATTTGAACATTTATAGTTTAACAAAGCATGACTCAACCATTATAAATTGTATGTAATCAGTAGAATAAAATGTACTCACAATCAATACAAATGTGTGAAACTATAAAAAGTATCTTTTGGTTCATTTGCTATTTTGTTTACGACCAACGATAATATTAGTGTTTAGCCTTAATGTGTAATACATAACCGCTTTAGTTGATAGATAAACCTTGACTTACGCATATCGAATTCTGCATAATTTTCAACCGTTTTATCACAATCTAAAATTGATAAGGAAGCGTCACTTTCAGTCCAAACAAGCTCATAATAAAACGAGCATAACAATTTTATTATTCACATTTTCCATTTACACTTGTAATTTTAATTCACAACTTTTCCAAACCTAATTTTGACTAAATTAAATCCACGCGATATTTGAGTTTAAAATGAGCAGCTTTAACACTGAAAAAATGAGGGCAGAAAAATCACCAGGAACTTCTCTCTCTGCAACTGCTGTAGAAATCCAGGCTGCAAATTTGACGGCCAATGGCCCCACGACAATTCACATGAGTTCAAACACAAGCACCGGTAGAAAAAAGCCAGCCATTCGACGAGTGATTGAAGGACAAAATATCAACTACAAAAGGGGCGTTCAAGTTGTTCCGCCGAAAAAGTCCAAACCCTCAATTTGGTACGGCGTGAGAGATCCTGACCCCTGTTTTGAGGGCCGTGAAGAATTTCTCGAGGACCTCCATCAAACCATTCAATGCAGTCAGGGAGAAAATGTGACAATCTTGTCCCAGGTCAAGGTCGTCACAGGTCTTGGAGGAGTAGGAAAAACGGAAGTGGCCCTCAAATACATTGAAAAGTTTGGGGAGTTCTACAACAACAACGTCGTTTGGATCAATGCGGACAACGAGGACACTTTGAGGAACTCTTTCCTTGACCTTGCTCAAGAACGGCTGGGCATCAACATCAAAACTCTGCAGGGAAGACCGAAGCACATGAAGGATATTTTGGAGGAAGTCTATAAAATCATCTGTCAAGACACCTTGCTCCTTGTTTTCGACAATGCGGATGACCATGGCCACCAAGTTTTCCTCAAGCAGTACTTGCCAGATTCTGCAGCCGATGTTTTGATCAACCCTTTTGTCCTGATTACATCAAGAAGTCAGGACTGGTCCTCGCTGCATAGGAGCATCACGATGGTTGAGTTGGATGTTTTGAGCGATGACGAAGCTGTTCGGTTCATCCTGAGACAGCTAGATTTGCTGAATTCCGAAGAATCACGGACAGTAGAAATTGAAGGGCTTAAAGAATCTGCTCTGGAATTGGTGCAACTTTTGGGAAATCTGCCACTGGCTCTTCAGCAAGCGGTCGCCTACATCAAAAATGAAAGTCATGAACGTTGTTTAAAATCAAGTGTTAAAGAATACATCAACGAATATAAGAAGATCAAGGCTGCCTCAAGGTTGATCAAGTTTCCTCCACTGTATTCTTCAACAACAACGGATACGACGGTGTACACCACCTGGAACGTGACCTTGAACAAGATCAAGACAATGAACTATGGACAGTTAGCAGTTGACCTTTTGAACACTTTGTCCCTGCTCTCGCCAGACAATAACCCGGTACCCCTGCTAGTCCAACTGTATGAACATCATCAGGTATCAAAGGATGACGTAGTTTCCGGGCTGATACTTCTTGAGCGATATCGGATGATCAAGAATTATGCACCTGCTTCAAGAATTCCTTTGTGGGACTCATTTGATTTCAAAAGTCAACCTTGGGTTGAGGTAAAGTATCAAATTTTGGGATATCCAACAGTCCTCATTTTTTATTACAAACGTTTTTTTGAAGGAGGTATTTATGATTTAATGACAGGAAATTTTGACTTCTGAAAGTCGTAAAGCCAGACGCCTTGGAGTTCATCGACAAGTCCAAAGAGTTATCATCCAACATTTGCTGGACCAAGGAAGTCTACAGAAGGTCATCGATCAAATTCTGGATCCGAGCCGAGATATCGTTGAGAACATGAAGCCTGCAGAAGAGTCGTACAAAGACACTCTCAATTCAATGGCGGCTCTGGCCTCTCACCTTGATCTGTTAGAGCTTTCTGAAGGACGAACTTCAAAAATCCTGTTCAAACAGATGTTAGCAAACTTTTTAATGAAAATTGGAAATTTCTCCAATGCCCTTTCGATGACTCAGCAAGTTTACGAAGTGCTCAAAACAGATTTGGGTGAGAATCATAAAACGACCCTGACATCTCAGTCAAATATTGCCAGTATGCACTTCACTCAAGGGGACTATGAAACGGCTTTGGCAATGTTTGAGTCGATTTATCAAAGGTGTCTTCTACTCTTTGGACCAGATCATGATCAAACAATGACAGTTTTGTTCAGCATCGGTAGCGCTCAAGATGAGCTTGGACGATACGCAGAGAGCCTGCAGAATGCTGAAAAGGCCTTAAATTTTTTAAGGAATGTCTGGGGTGAAAATGATTCCAGAACCTTTGATATGCAGCACAACCTGATTATCACCCTACAAAAAATGGGTGCTGCTGATCCAGCAAAGTTCGTTAAAGCCTGTGAGCTATGCCAACGGTTGGTGGAACTGAGGACCAAGGTTTTGGGGAACGACCACGAAGACACTCTTTCTAGCAAGAACCTTCTAGCAGTGATCCACTATGATTTGAACAATATCGAGAAAGCCCTGGAAATTTATAAAGAAGTTCTTCAAACTCAAATCCGAGTACTAGGTCAGGCCCATCCTGAGACACTCCGTACGATTGTAAACCAATCGACGATTCTCCTTAATCAAGATCGTTTTGAAGAAGCTCGACCGTGGTACCAAAAGTTGGTGGATCAAATGACCGTAGTGATGGGTAGGTACATCAGTAAATATTTTACACTTTCTAATAAATTCAGCAACAACTTTGTCAAGTAGTTTCAAATTTTGAATATTTTGTTTAAAAACCTCGCAGGTCCAAATCATCCAAACACTTTAGATGCCCAAATCAATCTAGCAATATGTTTGGAACATTTAAAGGACTTTCAAAGGTCTTTTGAGATATACCAGGCCGTTTTTGACAAACTACACAAAATTTTAAAACCCCAACATGAAAAGACATCCTTTGTCCAACATAGAATCGCCCAAATCTTGGAGAAGATGCAGGACTATGCTGGTGCAGAACAACATTGGAGAGTCGTTCTCAACTGGCGGTTGGAGAATCTTGGACCGTCTAAGCGGGAAACTTGGAGAATTCAAGAAAATTTGGCAAGGGTACTCCTTAAACAAACACCTTGTAGAAGGACAGAAGCTCTTCAAATCTTGCGCCAGTTGTATCAAGCTCAATCTGAAACTGCTGGGGTGGAAAACCAGGACTGCCTGCGAACTTTGGGTAATATAACTGAATCGTTGAAAATTCTAGGAGAGGTCGATGAAGCCCTGATTCTTTTAAACCGGCTGCACAATCTAAGGGCCAAAGTGTTTGGACCAGTTCATCCCACAACTATGAGGGCAATTTTGTCTAGCTTTGAGATTCTTTATCATCAGTCTAGGTATCAAGAAGCTGAGGAGCTCCTTCAACCGGTTTTTCAACATCTGTTTGAACAAAAGGGTATCCAGGATGAGGACACAATATGCTACTTCCACTTTTTAAGTATCTGCTACAACCAGACAAAGAATTATGATTCGCTAATGCCCATGTACCAGAAAGTTCTTCAAGAGCAGGAAAGAGTTCGTAAAAAGTTTAATTTCCGCAAAAACTTCATCAAATATATTTTTAATACCTCTGAATGAGACGTTTTTTGCAAAACTTTTGCAGGTTTTCGGAGCGGACCACCAATTTCCCCTAAGTACCAGACATAATATGGGACAGCTATGGAAAAAATTGGGTAATTTGGACAAAGCGCTGGAGCTTTTACAAGAGGTCCTAGAATCTAGAAGGAAAACTTTGGGCGAACTTCATCAAGACACCATTCACGTTCAGCACGATCTTGCAAAACTGCTCAAAAAAATGGACAGGCTTGAGGAAGCGTTGGACCTCATCGACAAGGTTATAAAATCCAGCGAGTTAGTTGAAGGACCTTCGACCCAGTCACAAATGACGCTGTGCGCACTTCACAACAAAGTCTCCATCTTACGGAGGAGTGGGAAATTTGAAGATGCATTTAAACTTGCAAATGTTGTCTTACTCCAGGAAAATTCTCTTTTAGGTCCCGATAGCCCAGATATCCTTTCTACTCAGCTAAATCTAGCTCTTCTATTCAAAGAGCGGGGGGAATTTGAAAAGTACGTGGAACTTTTGAAACTTGTTTATGAAAAGCGGAAACAGATTCTGGGATTCGAACACCCCAAAACCGTTCGAGTTGAGAATTTGGTCAAAAACTTGTAAACCTTAAAAAATTACATTTCTACCAATAAATAATAAAAGAAGTTTACAAAATGTGTTCATAACATTTTCGACAGGAATTCGGTCGTTAACTCTTTTAAATTTCATCAAAATTTCATGAGTCATCATAAAAATTTATCATATCATTTATTAGAAGCATTCTCAAAATATTTCTATAAAGTTGAACAATCTTTGTTTTTTATGCGAAAAAAAATTAAAACGAATTCGCCTTTTGCTGAACGCCTTGATATAACTGCTTAGGCCAGCAAATAATGCTTCACAAAAAATTGATAGCATTGGCCAAGCGAATCAATATTTGGTGGATTTCCAACCGATTCTTCGGGATTTTACTCCAGGTCCACTCCAAACCGATTGCAGCAGCCGTGCAAACTGCCATTGTAACGGCAAAGAGTAGAAAAACCCGGTGAATATCCGACTTTATAAAAGAAAGTGGACTTTCAAACACGAGAAGATCCCACTTTTCCCACAACTTGTGAACTCCGGACTGAAGAAGAAGCGTAGGAAAGGTCCAAAGATCCTGAGCGGAAGTTGTTGCTCAATTTCAAACTTCGATTCTGACCCATCAAAGTTTTGGCCTTGCTCCAAAACCAGCGGAAATATTCGGCCCTCACCATCAGGACAAAGTGCGGCTCCTTCATAATGCCATCAAGACTCTTTGTCACATGTTTGTGTGCAGAAACAACAGCAAGGTTGGAACAAATCTGCTTGGATCGTGTAAACATTCCGATAAGGCCGTGGAGTCAATGTAAGGATGAATTCTGGTAACATGTCAAATTTTTGGTAAACTTTTTAAACAGTTGGTTGGGACCACAATATGCATTGCATTGCCCAGTAAATTCCTTCAAGACGCGGTTAAACTCAAATAGAAACGGAACACCAGGTTGATGCTTGAAACATGTTCCGAAACCAGCACACCTATGACCAGACTTGTAATCACACTTTAACTTTTGTGGAGTGTAGTATATTCGGAATATCGGATTGCCGTAGAAATCTTTAACAGATTCCCAGGTCGTGCTGGAGGGATACTTCATCGTGT
>JAQIVE010003859.1:0-15699 GCA_034698285.1 Sminthurinus bimaculatus | reverse complement strand
AATTCGACCAATCAAACGAATTGATAAATAATTTAAAATAATTTTTGATAATTTCGTTCGAATTATGAAACGAATTTTCTGAGGTAACCCACTGTGCAATTCCATAGCAATTTAACAACGAGGGAAAGTGAGTAGTGTATAGTGAGTGGTGAGTGCGATGTGTGAGTAGTGAGTAGTGCATGAGTAGAGGAATATTTATGCATGGGGAATGAGGACGCAGCTCCTCTTGGACTTACAAATTCTTTATTTTTTCGTCATCTTTGGCTAAAATAGCATCCACTATTTATGTGTAATAGTGTAATACACATTGCGTATGCATTACATGTATAGATTAGAATTAGAGTACCAAAAGTAAAAGAAATCGAGTGTCAAAAGAATAATATATTATGCAAAACAGAAGCCTTTTGACTTTAGTTCTAAAGTCAACGAAAAAACAAGCCACTCCGTGTATCCATTTCACATTTTTTTATCCTCGAATAATGCAATTCAGAGCAACTCGCCCCTCCTTTCTTTTTTTCCTCCAAAAACAGAAACCAAAATGCCTGAAACATGCTGAAAATTTTGGTTTTATGACATGTCTGACTTGAAGAATATTTTATCATAGAGTGCTTTCCTCTCAAAACCCATGTAATTTGTAAATGATGATATTTATGAATAGGTTTTGTTTTTAGTTTATCTCCTATTACCTTTTTATATAGAATCTATAATATCTGATAATAGATACAAAGTATAACATACCTAAAGGTGTAACCTCCCGCCTCTTAACCTTTGGAGCACAAAATTAACTCTTTTGACACGAGACACGAGATGTTTCGGACTACACAGTACAAAAAACTTTAAGGTAGATACAATGACAATAGTGTTTGATCGATTCCGTTCTATTCATTCGTTTCCGGAGAGGATACCAACAAAGTCAACAACGTAGGCACACTGAAAGGATTTTCAAGAGCTAACTAACCAGAAGCAGTAATAAATAGTGTAAACACAGGAGTATAATATGTACGATACATAGATGCGAATTAAATACAAGTAATATTTATACACTATTACGTATATAAAAAAGCTGAGTGTATATTTTAATTTTACATATCATAATTTATATTGGTAACGTTTTACATTTATAGCCAAGTTGGCGGAACATCACAATAACTAATTACTAGAATAATGTTTTCATGCTTTAACAATATTATTATAACGATATTAAAGTGTGTAGTAGTTTGACTAAATAGTTTACTAAACTAATAACAATAAAGCTTTAGAAAGATATGAGCAAATTTTCATAACTTGAGACATAATTACTCCAGAATGATAACTCTTGTTTTTAAATGAACATGATTACGATAGTACATATTATACAATAAAAATATTTTGCATTCAATGTAGGTCACAATTAACGCGAATATACTAATAGTTAATAATAATGACTTAGACAAGTTAATGACAGTAAGTACATTTGGGATGGCACCGGACATTGTTAACACCGCATTTACAACCACCACTTGTATCTCCTTTTCCCTATATTATGACATAAAAACAAATATACAATGTAGTTACAATAGAGAATTCCATTTTTTTTGGTATTATTGTCCATTAAAAATATTATAGTTAGTAATATGTACTTAACAAATAAAAAAAGTATTAAAAATAGAAATATGGACAAATGACTTACTCCTGGACCCCACCGAGCCTGCTTAGTGATCCAACATATTTCGGTCTAAAAATTTTAAAAAGAAATACAATGATACTGTAAACAGAAGTACATAAGTATAAGAATCAAAATAAGCAAAAACTCAAAATAAGGAGAAATCTCAATCAATTACTGATAAGTAAATACTGCATAATATTTATACCTTTCAACTTTCATACGCATTTAAGTAATAGTAGATGATTGTAAATTACCTTGCAGTAGGAACAGCGCACCCAGTCGCAACCCCACTTTTTCAACAAAACGACATGGCAAGCTGGACATTCTAACGCCTCCCCCCTCTGTATCATTTTCTTTCGTAAAAATAAAACAGTTTCCCGTCAGTCAAATCATTTATTATAAATGAGACCAGTATTTGTTGCATTATGTTTGATGTTTGTTAACAGCGATTGACATATTTAAACTGTAGTTAACTTACTTCTAGCATTAGTCGTGAACTTTTCGCATTTTCATCTATTAAAACGAATAAAAAGGGCCATTGAAGAGAAACATTACTACTGAATTGATGACTATTTTTTTGTGCACAGTTTTAGAAAACTACTACCACATTATTTATTTACTATTTTATTGTTACCTGTTTCAGAATCAATTGCTAGTTGACGTTGATACTGTTGACAATCCATCCCGGCATGTATACTCTAAGAAAAACATGACAAATATGTTATTATTTTATTTTTTCATTTCCTAAAAACAACAATTATTCTTTATTGTTTATTATCAAGATCAAATGGCATCTACATGGATCGTAAGGATCATAATACATACCTGACAGGTGAGACAATTTTTATTTTTGCAAACTGGGCAGTGAAAAACGTTTACATCGTCCTCGAAAACACACCACCCCTAGAACCATAGAAAACAAGGAATTTACTTAATATCTTTACCGACTTTATAAAGCATGTTCTTCGTTTTGTATTCTGTATTGAGTTGAGAGAGTGCCATACTATACTAGTACTATGTATACTACACTGTTATTTGTTTTATAATGAATAATGAGGCAAGTAAAAAAATTACAGAACAGTCAGCAGTCTTGCAATGAAAAGTGTTTACGATCTTGCATTCAGCAATTTTTACAGATTTTGCTAAATATCTTTCAAATATTTCGGTGGGGACGAGCTTCATTTAAAAAAAAAACAAAATTGTTTTTCGTAATAATTATTTAATTTTGATGACATACTTGCACTGGCAATAAGCTATGATGTGTTGAATGTCTTACTATTTACGTACAACTTTATAAACTTACAGCTTTTATTTCTCTCTCCTGGATTATACTATGACAGGCATATTGGTCATCTCTAAACGGGCACTTCACTTCCGGCTCATCGGCATACTGAATAGAGCCTATAAGACAATCCCTAAAATAATAAAGATGACACCAACAATAAGTTACATCACTTTGAATAAACATATCATTATACTGTTCAGACGGCAAGTCATAAAAAGAATCAAATGTATTAAAATACTATTTCTCACGGTACTCTGAAAAGATTAACAGTCAAATTACCTACAAAAGCTGTGTAAACAGTCTCTCAACACAATGCCTTCATTGACTTGTACCGTTGAAAAACATATTGGGCAGTCAAATATCTCCATGTTACTTACAATGTCTGAGTGTTCCATCATTTGTAACAATTGATAAGTTTGTAAGTTGTCCTGCAAAATGAATAAAAATAAAAGTAATCATAGTATGAAAAGGAAAGATGAAAGGTACCGTGATGCATTTTCCATCGGAATTCTATTGAAATTTGAAATTTAAACTTATACATCATGCATTAAAATGGTACATTTTGCGTAGATTTCGAATGTTTTCGCACCAGTTGCAGAACACGTTGCAAAATCGGTATGCACAGTAATAAAGCCATTTTTTGAGCTCTAGAATTATTGCGATTTATCAGAATATTTGCAACTAGAGCATCTTGTTCGAGAAAAATACTGATGAACAAAGTAGTCTATTATTAAAAGCACTTTTATACACATTTTGTTTCTTCAAGCATATATAAAAACAATTTGAATTTTCAATGGAGCTAGAATTCGAATGGCACTCTCCGTTATTATTATGGTTAAAATATGAACATTAGTAAAATTTTAGTTGTGTTGTGATTAATTATTTTTAAGAACCCTTACGCTTTTAGATGCTATTTCCGGCAAAGCTGATGCCGTGGCTCCTAATTGCACTCCTTCTTTCTCCTCATCTCCAGAATTTGCTAAAGGCTTTTCCTCTAATGTTTCAGAAGATTTTGATGCTTCTGTAACTGGAAGTACTTTGTTTTCTACGACGTTTTTGATTTTGATTACCTCCTTGCTTCCTTCAAGTTTTGACAGCGAAGGAATGGGCGATGAGCTGTGAGGATATGTAACAGGTGAATTTGCGCTTGCACAGTTTCCTTTACTATTCTGAGTATTAGTTGATAAAGGTGACGGACTTGGTAAATTGCTACTAGCCTCGTCTTTACTTTGTACATCAGATGTATTGATTATTTTCTTTTCTGGAATCGATGGCGCAGCCACGGTTATAGGATTACTATTTTGATTATCATTGTTGTTCGAGCTACTGATACTACTAATCACCGGCGTCGTCGATACTGGAACTGGATTTTGATATAAATGCTCTTCCTGTACAATCGTTTGGGAGGATGGTAGTTTGATCGATTTTGGAGGAAGTGGTAAAGGTGGTGATGATAATGATGATAAAGTAAACACAATTGGTTTTTCATTATTATTATTATTATTGTCATTACTGTTATTTTTAGTCGTCTGCAATGGTGATATATTCCCTTTCAGCTCAATCTTCTCACTATTTACCTCAGAGTTTGATATTTTCTTTAGATTTTTTCTTCTTACTGGAACAGGTTCGGGGTTCCAATTCGGGGAATCATCATGTATTTGAAGAGTTGCTTTATCGATATCAGGATTAACATTTTTAGGATTAGGTAATATTTTCTCTTTATTATCAGTTGAAGCTGCACTTACTGAGGGTTTAATACTCTCACCGCTTAAAAAAACACGTTCCTTTGATATAATGATAGTCTGAGATTTTATGCTGTCCACTGCTGGTTTCAAAGCTGAAGTTTTTCCACCCGATAGTTTTAATTTATTTTCGTGGAGTTCTACGGAGTTAGTATTAGTTGAAGAAGAAATTTTTAAATTTGCTGCATTTACTGTATCAGATTTATTTCGAGATTTAGATACCATTTGTTTCTGACTTGATTCATTGCCCCGTTTAGATAAATTATTACCAAGTTTTTTGGAAGAATCTGATTTTAATTGTGTCAAGTTCGTAATTGGCGTAAGAGCAGCAGATAAATTTATTAAATTTGATGCTAAATTCGAATTATGTGCTTGTGGAGTTTGTTGTTGCTTCGTTGTTAATATTATAGGATTTAAGCCAGTAGATTGAACACTTGAGGTTTTCTTTTCAGCCATAGCGGTTGTTGTTGATGTATATTGAGAATTAGCATTTCCTTCATGGGGTTGAGTTACATTTTTTGCTGTTGAAACTTTAGAATTATCTAGTTCTCGTTGTTGAATTTTGTCATCAGTCATTTTCTTTAAATTCTCAGAGTTCGCCGATAAAGAACTACTTGTTTTAGATGTATCCTTCTTTTCGAGCTTACTGTTTGTTTGTCCTGAATCATTTCCTTTTAATCCTATTACTTGAGGTTCTTTTTTATTACCATCTTTTTCTTGGTTTGGAAAGTGAGTTTCCTCAGTATTTGTCGAAGTTTCAGATTTTTGAACACTTCGTTTACCAGCACCATTATTTTCCACCTTTACCAAGACAGGAGTTTTTAAATCTACACTTTGTTTCTGTCCAGATGGTTTTATTTTCGATGTCACTATTTCATGATTTATCACTTCACAATTTTCATAAGTTTGTTGTGCTGGTGGGGGAGAAATTTGTTGCTGTTTGACTGCAGAATTGATAGCACGAAAAGAATCTAGTTTTTTAGTATCCTCATTTGCAGTCCTTGATGAGGAGGATGATTGGGTTGGTGAATGTAATTTGGCTCGTTGAGGAGACTTCATAGAAGAGGATGAAGGTCCGTGATTAGAGCTGAAAGTCCCTTGATCTTGTTCTTCGTTCACTTGGTTTGAATTATTGTTTGTGTTTGGAATTTGAGGAGTTACCAAATATAAAAATGCCATTGAATCATTTCCAATATCGAAATCCAACAAAATTTGATCATCATTCTCAGCAATTTTTCTTCCAAGAATCCAAGACTGAAATGTTGAAGGAATATCTACAAATTCAAATGCCAGTAAAAAAAGGAAAGGGGAATAAGAAACAATTCACCAATAAATTTCATCTAATCTGATGTGTCTTTACAAAAACTAGTACATAATATGCAACTATTTTTTATTATGATATCAAATTTCAAATTTTAATAAAAATAAGGGTGAACTTACTCCAGTCCGTTTCAATTTTACCCTTTAGCTCCCTAACAGTCATTTCTGGAGTTACCTGTAACATGTAATGAAATGATTAAAAAATATGTAAACGTTTTACAAATTTCAAAGCCGCTTGTAACAACCTTGTTATAACTACTTACATGCAAGTTGTCTTCCTGTATTTAATTTAATTTAATTACATAAAGCTTACTTGCACATGAAATGGACCCTGCTGCATAAATCGATCTTCCACGTACACTCTTAAGTTCCATCTAAATTTTAATAAATGATGTATTTTGATACAGGTTATTTAATCTTTGGATACACAACGACCATGAAAATAGAACATAATATTATTTTAGACAGATATTAAATAAATAAAATTGCAAAATGGGATACAATAATCATATGCATATGCAAAACTCACGTAATTGGCGGAGCCGTCTTTTCACCTTTCGCAACTCTACAATTTACTCTTAATAGAGCCAAGTCATGTGCAAGAGTTGATGCTAATCGGTGATCTCCTTTTTAAGAAAAGAGAAAAGGAGTCATTTTTAAACAACATATTAATAAGCGATTACAGCTCAATTATAATTATTAATTATATATTATATATATGCAATTTATAAACGTTAAGATTATATATTTTACATCATTGACTGGTAATCGATTAGGTTTGATTTAAAATATATATTATTACTTACCTTTGGCAATAGCCCATTCTAGTTTCTTCAGAAGTTTGTTCACTGCAAACGTGTTATCATGAAAAGAAGGCGATGACTCTTTTGACACTAAAACAATACACAAGACAAGAATGCATATACAACAATTTATTTTATAGAGCCAAGTTAGTGACTTGGCAGAAGTTAGACTTTAGAAGTTAGATTTTTCGTCGATAGTGTTTCAGAGTATTTTCATGTTTCGGCGAAAGCGTTAAAATAGATATTGGAGTATAATATAAAATATAAATTATTTAACTTTTAGGAACAAAATACTACTTACGTTGGTAATTATCGTCGGGCATGGAAGGATGACTACTGCCAGCAGTGCTACTGTGACGCCTGGTACTACTACTTTCTCCATTCCTTTCACTTCCAAAATTTTCTTCATGGAGATGCTTGGGAACTGCTCCATAGGCAATCCAATCTTCAAGAGTTAATTTCCTTCCCTCATGATTTCCACCATCTGACACATCATTCTGATTATGATATTTATAATGATGACTGCTGTGTCGCCTTGGCGGTGCTCGATTTTTTCCATCCATCGGATTAGCAGTAGTAGTAGCTGGTGCTGAGGAAGAGTCGTCGTATTCTGAGGAAGATGAGGAATAGCTATTACTTTTATTATAATAGCCACTACCGTTGTTATTTTCAGTAGGTGAAACAGGAGGACATGTATCATGCATTTGCATAAATGTGTTGATCCAAGGTTGATTCCTTCCGTGTGTATCCGTAACATGATAAGTATTATCATGTCTCATCACAGGAATTGACGAAAAACAAGTATTATTATTACCATTAATTTTATTAATATTTCTATCCACACTTATATTGTTCTTGTTATTATTATTGCTATTATTGCTATTAGGTTGACTTGGGTGAAATGGTTGTTGGGTTGAGGTCAAGTTCACATTTTCATAAATTGGATAAATTGGATCCATTCGTAAATAAAGATCATTTGAAGCTTCTACAATAGATTCGAGCATTGGGCGAAAACGATTCATACTCATGTGCAATGGATTCCAATTTTTAGGACCTGCAAAATTTGGCACATTGTTCTCACTAGTTTGATTGTTATCACTGTATGAATATCCGTCCGAATTGCGAGCACTGTTGTCGTTATTATTATTTTTATTTTGAATGGATTTGATATTTGGTATTTGAAGTAATGCATCGATAGAGTCATCTTCATCATCAGAAAATACATTTAATTCCTTTTTTTCTAGTTTTTCCCCGACTTGTTTCTGATCATGATGATGACTATTAGAAACTATACTCGCGTTGCATTTATTGTTAGTTGAATTAGTAGGTGTAGAAGAAGAATTATTCATAATTTTGTCATCAGCCAAATTATTTGGTTCAATCTGTTGTCGTTGCTGCATTTTTCTTGTTTCTTCTTCTTTTAATTGTTTTTGTTGATTTAATGGAATGGTAGAAGCAGAGGACAATGATCGTAATGAGTAGTAATCTTCTTCACTCATGTATGGATTTAAACTGTTTTTTTCAAAAAACGCCAGGCGTGCCTGACGAAGTCTTATAATATCTAACTCTTCTCCAGTTCCATTACTCAAAACATCATTAGCATTATCATCGTGTAGTTTCATTCCTTTTAGTTTCCCTTCTCGTGCCAAAGTATTCTTTGCTGGCAACTGGCTCAAAAAATTTTCACATGGGGGAATGACACATTCCCTTCCGTCCTTTTGTTCTTTTGGCACATTGGCTGCTGCTGTTGTTGTTGCCGGTGGAATAATCTTATTGTTATTATTTGTTGCTGTTGTTATTGTAGAAGTTTTAAGGCCTGATGAGGTAGACGATGGTGATGATGATGATATGGGCAAAGTTACAGTTGCGTTGACCTTATTTTCAAAAGCATGAGACATTTTATGGACGGAGGAATCAACTTTAAAATAACAAGCCTCACAAATAGTTCTCCATTGAGAATTTTTTAGAGTACAACGAGGACAAATCCAATCATTTCTTTTAGGGATTGGAGATGCAGAAAAACTGGAAACAGCTGATGAGAAAGATGATGATGATGTACCTGCTGTAGTGACACTAGCAGTAGTAGTAGAAGAAGAATTGTCATTGCTAATGGCAAGTTCTGTATTTCTTTTTGGTGATTCAGTAGTAACTATTTCACTGGGTTTAACTGCACCTGTTGTGTTCGTTGCGTTACTGCTACTACTTGTTGTTATTGTTGATGATGACAAAGCAGAATTTATTATGCCATTTTGTTTTGTGGTCGGTGAAACTATGGACGTTGGTTTTGTAATGGAAGCTGTTGTAGGTACTGTTGTTGAAGTTGAAGTTGATGATGTAGAAAAGACGGTAGTAGTTGTTGTTGTTGTCATTTGAGAACTGGAAGTTGCAACTGCTGATGATGGAGAACTTAATGATTTATTCGCAATGCGGTTCTGTTTCTGTTGTTGTTGTTGTTGTGGACATGAGGAGGAAGAGGATGATGTTGAAGTTGATGGTTCAACAATAGTATTATGACTAGCACTACTATTACTTTCATTTAATTCATTTGTTGCATTTTCGGCCTCATCTGTTTCGCCAATAGGATTTGAAGAAGAAATCTGCGACTTGTTAAATTCATTAAACATTGAAATAAGTTCACGAGCAGTTTCGTTGTAAGATTGCTCTGCTGATCGTCGTTTATTCTCTGCAATGATTCTTGCCGCCTCTCTGTCAATATCAGAGAATTTGGTCATACATGAAACGGGTTTAATGAGCTGCTTTGTTTTCTTTGGACTGGAGGAGCTTCTTTTGTACCATGGTTTTGGTACAATCTTATTACTCGGTGAGGTCGACAAGGGTGATGTAGAAGACACAGTATTGGGGAAAATTGGAGAATTATTCCCATTAATATTTATAGATGTTGTTGGAGAGTTATTACTGGATAAAGTCGATTCACCTAGAGACAGTGGAGAAACTGGAGTTCTTGGTGGAGTGACAGAGCTGTCATTAAAATTTTGCGGAGTAGCTAAACTATTCAAATTTAAGTGCAAACTACTATTATTACTACTATTACCACTTCTTGCCGTCGTATCACGTTCTCTTCCTGTTTTGGATGATTTAGGGCGAAGAAACATTAAAGGTGATTTTTCTGCTTCTCTTTTTAACTCTAACAACTGATTTCTTGCTTGCTCGTCACTGATATTATTTTGTTGGTGCTGATGATTATGAGTACTATTATTATTCGACATGGCCATCAATATATTTAATTCTCTTTGAGTTTCATCCACAACTACTTCATGTATTGAACTTGTGGTCTCTAGACGTCGTTCTCCCCTCCCACTAGAAGAATTAATATCTGCTGCTCCCAATTCATTTCCTCGTCTAGATCGTTGCTGCTCTTGTTTATCATTGAGAATATTTTGAGCTGTTTCTTCATCTTGTTCATCATCATCAGTAGTAGTAGTAGTGATAGTTAATGATGGAGGAATATTGTTAGAATTATTATCAATCATATTTCTCGATGAAGTAATAGAAGATATGTCATTTGAAACAGCTACTTGTACTTTAGTATGATTTTCTTCAACACAATTATTTTTTTTATTGTATAAATTGTTTGTACCATTATTACTTGAACCTGCAAGCGGTAATGCAGCAGCAGCACCAGCAAACGATAATGATGATGAGGGAGACGAAGAATTTGGCACAGTCACTGAGTGTGTAGAATTTTTGGATGATTGTGGATGAACATTTGAATTATTGTTTTGTAAAGTTGTAGAAATAGAAGCTGATGATGATACACTTTCCTTTACTTTGTCCTTCTTTTTCTCTTCTTCCTCTTCATTATTTGTAGGTATACTCTCATCCTCACCATCATGATCATCTTCAAATGGATTATAATGATGAAATTGGTTCTTTTTCGGTGGAACTGGAGCTTTTCTTTTCCCTCGAACGTGATATTTGGTTCTAAATGTATTAGTCATAGTATTTGTATTTAAAACAACAGATTTGGAACTACTAGCACCAAGGATTGTGGAGGTGGACGATGACCCTTCACTGCTACATCTTCGATGAGATGCTGTTATTTTAAATACTGATGATGATGAAGTAGCCTTATCATTCGGACCTTCCCTGTTGGAATTTGTAGCAGCAGTAGCAGCAACGGTTGCATTATTATTAACTGACTTTGATGATGTTGTTGGAATTTCTTCATTTTTGTTATTACTATTACCACCACCACTGTTTTTTGGAGTCTCAACTACAGCTGTGGTAGTTGATAATAATACAGACGCACTAGGGGTATTTTCTCCTAAAACAGCTTGAGGATCAGTCAATGTTGATGATGTTGACCTTACTGCTGCAACTGGAGTTGATAATGTAGTAGACGGTGAGGATACGGGTACAGAAGGAGCTCGTCGTTTTTTATTTCGATTAATTGTATTATTGAGAGTTCCTACACGAGAATTTAATGTAGATTCTAAATAGTTTAAATGATGTAAGCTTTCACAAGACTGTAAATTATATTTAGATTTGAGTGATTTATTAAGTCCAATTTTCATACCAATCCGAGTCAGAGTACTTATCTTTCGTCGTGGTTTCGTCGGTTGTCTTTCGAGGGTATCGTCTTTAGGTAAAGGGATTCGCTTTCCTTTTCGTTTGTCTTTATATTTTGTAGGATTCACAAATGAAAAAGAATTAGTCGATAGTATCGTATTAACACTTTCAAAACTAGAACTTTTTGTGGAAATACCACTATTACGATTTTCGGGTATCTTGGTTCCAAATAAATTACTCCAAAAGGAGGAAAAGGACTTTTTTCTTTCACGCTTAAAATGATTATTATTTGGATTTTTAACCATCGCACTTGGCTCACATGAAGATGATTTACGGAATTGTGGGCCGCTTTCAAGAATTCCCGTTGTTGCTGGTGAGGCATTGAAAGAACTTCCAACTTCTTCATCTGTTGAGCCTCTCCTTCTATACATTTTATTTTTTTATATTTTATTCCAATTTAACACTTTTATTGGGAAAATATGGAATTACTAAAGTTTAAATATTTAAGGATTTTAAAACGATTCCATTACTATGTTGTATTTGACCTCATTAATATTGATCTATACTTTAATTATATCGGGGGTATATTGGAACTTAAATGTGCGTATACTATACGCTTAAGTGTAAATCACAATACATAATGCATAGTATTATTGAATTTATTATTTTGACTAAAATTAGTTTAAATCACTTTAGTTTCCAAAATGACGTCTCGTTAACTTTTCAGTCCAAATTGTTTTTGCATAATATTATATACTTATAGGCACAACATTTGCATGTATATGATGTATTAAAGAATTTCTACAGTATAGGAAAGTACTGAAAAAAGTTCATTCACACCACAGTTCAAGTTGAAACTTGCGAGAAGTTGCGAGAGAAAGAGAGTCCAACAATAGTATGAGGTTGCCTTTTTTTCAATGTAGACACTCTATTTGTATAAATATTTATTATTCGAAATAGATGTAGTAAGGTATATAATTTGTATGATTATTATTATAGGTAGTGCTTAGTGCTTGAACGTTTTTTCAAAAATAAAACGTTTACATTTCTCAGCTCTGCCAGGAAAAGTTGTCTATCGGATAATAAAATAAAATCGTTTTCGTAAACGTAATATAAACGTTATATTCCAAAAATATTCTTATTTTTCTCTCTTTTATTTTTTCTATTATTTAATTTGATATTGTTGAAACCAACCTTGGACCAATGAGACCAACACTTTTATGCTGCATTCATATCTTATATAATATCTTATTGTTAATAATGTTGATATAATAGAGATAGAAAACCATGTTTATTATAATATTAGGTTAATTTTTTTAGAACGAATGAATAAAAGTTGAGAATTGAGAATCAAAAAACGAATAGCTATTTTTGGACAATAACTGATTGTATAAAAATTACAAATTAATACTTATGAGTACATGTAGAGTATAGAGTATAGAGAGATTGAAATGAAAAGAAAAAGTAGCAAGAATGGTATTATGTTATCTGAAAAGAATAGTAATTTGTAGTAATATTGTTTATTATTAAAAGTATATTATTACGTTATATTCGGATTCAGGGCTTTTCTATTTTAGTTTTCGTCGAAAATGTAGAATGTAGTGAAAAAGGTAGCGAAATGAGGAAGGATACAACAGCAACACACTACTGTGAATTGTAAAATGAATAAAAAACTTGTGTGTACTATTCTGCGTATTCTCTGCACTCATTTCAATCTTTACAGTAGTTCATGTCGCATCTTCTCGTCTTGATGTGTATGAGTATGAGTAAATATAATATAGCTAGTATGAGCTCTAGCAAGAGAGAGAGAGAGATCGCTTACGTAATTACACGGAAAACGTCATCAGTCATCGGTCCAAAACTTCAGGTCTGGACATGTTTTGGAGTCCAAAACATGTCCAGGCCTGAAACAGATTGAGCAAAATGATTGGTTGTAACAATGTTATTGTTGTCAACTATTGATGATTACTTTATATTGATAATTGACACCTATGTACTATGTACATTGTGCATATAATGCATAATATCAGTATATTAGGTATATATTATATATATGCATCGCATTCAGCTACGCGCAATATAAACGTTATTAGTTATTAGCTACAAATGCTCACAAAATAATCAAACAAATAAAATGAAACGATTAATACTAAAATGCATAATGCTTACGCCTCCTTATACTTTATATAGTTTTCGTTGAAACTACAAAAATGTAGTTTAGCAGTTTTGATCTAGACTCTAGACTTTGAATTTGCTTTACCGTATAATATCATGTACAGTACAAATATGTACATAATATATTGCACAATGTAATATTATGTATGCACCTATTATGTATAAAGTACAGTCTTTTGCTCTTTAACACTTGCTCATACACGAGTTGACTTTATACATATTTTTTATGCATATGTATGCTTGTATATAATGTACATGTTTTAGTGTGTAGTCTTAGGTGAAGGAGGAAATGAACTATGAATTTTTAGGTTTTACCTATCGAATGAGTTTTGTATATTCCTGATATCTAGTTGTCATTTGTATAATAATGCTTGCAATGTATGTATAACATATAGATTTATGGTTAAGTAAACAAGCCTGCATGCTTCTTAGTTTTAATTTTCTAGACCTTGCATTCAAATTTAACTCGAAAATTTCAAGTTGAAATAATCACTCTAGAAGAAGCTACCAAAGTTTTTTTAGCTAGTATGTATTTATCTCCACAAAGAATAAACAGGCATCAGACAAAAGTAGGAGAGTATAATATTATATTTTTACGAAAGTCGGAGGAGAAAATGAATCGTCAACCCTGCATGTGTGTAAGTACACAACATAATACCATTACTATAAAAAGTTCACATCAGAGGAAGGTCTTCTGTTTTCCCATGTACAAATGGCATACATACTTTGTACATCATGCATTTATGTTATAACGTAATATATTTTTTCTTCAACGCATAGTTAAAGCTGAAAGGAGTAAAGTAAAAGTAGGGGAAATGTCTGTGTGGGAATCTAAATATAGGACAAGTCACTAAGGCTTCTAGCATGGAATAAGGAGAATACAACATGCATGTTAAATGTACATACTACATACACATACTATACATAATACATATACATACATATATAAAAGAAAAATACGGAGCAAGGAGTCATTAAACGATTTTTGGCTCGCTTGAAATACTCTCGTAACCATTCGATTATTATACATACTATAGGATTAAACAGATATACATAACATATCTAAAGAAATATATTGTACGGTTTTTAGAGAAGACAGTATTAAGTATATACAACTAATATGTAATGCTTTTTTATACACTTTGTATATTATTCGTGCTTCATAATCATTAATCATTATATTATTATATATAATTATGAAGTATCATATCTGTATTGATGGAACATGATTTTTCTTTTGGTTATTGTCAAAAAGAATAAAAATAGTCATTATAAAACTACAGGTATAATAAAGTACGTAAACATTATATAAATGCTGAAGTAGTGACAACACTTGGAGGATTTTATTTTTACATTAATCTGAAATCTCACATTGTGGATTGTGAAGAATCAACGTTGCTAAGTTAATGAAGGTATGTATACTTTTTTTATCTTGCGCTTCAAATGAGTAGAAAAAGTGGAAGAAGGAATTTTATATTGAAGTACCTAGTGAAACATGTGTTTGCGTTTGCAGTTTGCAGCACACGCATAACACATAAGGTACGTAAATGCGATTCGACGTCTGTAGTCAGTATCCACTGCACACAGACAAGCACAAACGATGAGACAAGAAAAGAGTTATAAAGAAATTCGATGAGCCATGTATATTACCCATGAATCATCATTATAAACAACGCTATTAGTTATTCGCATTGTTTTTGTATCAAAGTTTGGGGTTTTGATCTTAATGCTCCAAAATATGTTCAAGTTTTTAGTTCATATGCATTATGCATACATACATAGTACAGATGTTAATAGGTAGACAAAAATGATAGGACTTTGTGGGAATTTTATGCTTTTTTTGGTATATTTTATATGAGTCGAAAAGGGTCCTTTTCTGTTGTTACCAAACCCTGTGACTGACTGTAAGCTCTCATCGTCAGCTCCAGCTCTGTCAGCGTTCATGCCTCATGCCTCACCATGCACCAAATTTTCGACGTTGCGTAGGAAATAATTTAACACGACTGATTTCCTGGAAATTTTTTCCAGCGACTAGCGACTTCCAATGTAGCGTAGGAAGGTACGAAGGTAGGTATTTCAAATTTCAAAAACTGTGTCTTTTACTCACTCCAAGACTCCAAGACACATTGGGAAATTGAAGGAGGGTCTGTGGCAAAATCCCAATAAAATAGCAGAAAATAGTATGAAAGTCTATAAAAC